>BROE01000022.1:228916-274915 GCA_036571765.1 Plecoglossus altivelis | reverse complement strand
ACCACAGCACAGCACAGCCACCACAGCATCGTCAAGACAACCCATGCAGTTGCTTTGTCTCCAGATGAATCTACCTTGGCGAGGAGGATGACAGCGAGGATGACAGCGAGGATGACAGCGAGCGGCAGGAGCAGCTCTCTTCTCCTTCTCACACTGGCTCGTCTGTTTCATGACTCGCTTTTCGCGTCGGCTCAGCCCTGCTCTCCTTCTTCGTTCTTATTCTCGTCTCTTCCGTCCGGAGGGAAAATGGCCCACTCTTCTGTGGAAGTGTGTTCTCAGGTCTTGTCATGTTTTTTTTTTGTTAACAAGCCCCCCCCCCCGTACTGGCTGTGGCTTGCTGTCTATCTGTGCTCAGGCATAGATATTCCACTGTGTGTTCGGACCTGATGACGTGGGGGTGAGAGGGTGCGTGGGGGGGGGGGGTTGTATTCGTTGGAGGTTGTGAAAGTTCAGTGTGGTGTGTGTGTAAGAGAGAGTGTGGGTGTGGTTAGGCACACTAGATCTTAATCAATAAATCAGTGATTTGTGGTTGTCAGTGGAGTTCCATCACCACAATGTTGATAATGATCCTGCATAAAGGATTAGAACACTAAATATTCCCCAACGCCACGCTGTTGGCGCATGACGTGAAAACATCCGTACGTAGCATACATGTGCCACAGTTTGGCTTCTATGTTCTGTTCTAGAGATGAAGATGACATGACTTGGCAGGTCAAGCGCAGCATTAACTCGTTTCTGTTCAAGTAGGACAGACACGATTTGTCTTAATAAAAAAAAAGAATTTCTTAAAGTCCACTTTTTCTCTCTCAACCTAATCCCCCCCCATTCGAAGAAAAAGAAATGTAGAGGGAAAAATCTCAGTCCAGTCCTTGGAATTGAAAAGTGTGTTATTACATGTAGGTAGAAGGGACAGCGATATGAACGATGAGTTGTGTAGAGACGAGTGAGACAGGTTATGTATGTACTGCAGCCAGAGAACATTGGAACCCTCAGTATTCCAGTTAGAATGAAAAGAAAAACCAAAATGGCCGCCAGTGCTGGCTCTTCTCCATGTTAACCCCAGAAGATAAGTTTCCCCTGGAGTTCGTCATCGATACGCTGCCTGGTTTTTAACTCGGTTATTGAAATTGCCTGGATTTCAGATTTACGGTACCACTAAGCTAGACGTATCTTCTGATAATTCCTGAATGAATAGTGAAAAAGAAAATGGGGAAGAGAGAGTTAAGATTGAGGAATAGCTGGAAAAATGGGGGGAAAAGAAGTAATCTGAACACCAACTCAAGTCTTTGAGGATATTTTGGTGTATATTTTGGCAAAGCACTTTTCATCGTCAGCTTCGAAAACCACAAATCTTATTTGAACTCAGAATTAATTTAAACCATCAATCTTAAGTCGCTCTGAATCTGAAAGAAAATAATGAAGAAAAAAAAAATGAATCGACTGAAAGAATGTCCCACAGACACTGAAATGTGTCTATCTGCTTGTGGTAAAAAAAAAGAATGATTTTGACACCTGAAACTTTAGGATTATTCTACCCCACTGGTCTAAACATGCATGATGTCCTAACCCTACTCGCATCACAGGGTTCCCACAAGCTAAGAAAAGCATGCAATGCATGATAATGTGAAACAGGAATGGTCTTTTCAACAGATGCAGCATGAAAGTAAAACCCATGTTCCTCCGCATTCTCATTTACTCTCCTACCTGAGTGTCAGACCACTCAGGCCACAGTCCAATTTCAGCTGCAATTTCCAAGACGGACCAAACGCACCTGGGCTCAGACTCCAACCTAAAACAGTAATATAAAACCAAATGGAGAACCTCAATGGTGTTAGTCCCAAACTACACAAGATAGACACTGTCCAGCCGCTACAAAACAAGCATGCGATGTCCACTTATATCAGGACCACTGCCTCCACCCAAACCGATGAGGCACAATGGGACCGTCTTATCACAGATGGAGTGAAACCTGAATGCGCTTTGGCAGGCCACCTGCGAACTACAGGAAGTAGCTACAAAACACGGACTGTTCCTTCACGTCCTTCTCAGGCTGGAGAAAGGTGGCTTTCCTGGCATCAACTTCCACCTCTTTTTGCCCTTCCGCCCAGAACATTTACAACCCAACTAGTCCTGCTATGGCTACTAAGGTTTGTTGTGTTTGGAGACCTGTGGGATCTTGGAGGGCTGCATTCGGCGTCTATCATTGTTTCACGGTCAGGGTTCCTGGTAATATCATGCAAATGATATTCAGAGGGCAGCTAAGTGGGCCTGTCTGGACGTAACTGTTAGTTCTCACCTCTAATGCACACTGACACGGTGGACATGCAAAGCTCTTTCTCATCAATTCCTGGGTTACCCAAAGTGCACCTCGCCATGCCAGAGCTACACTGCTTAGGGTTTAGCGGACCATTTACAGCGACATGGCTGAATCAAAGCAAGTCCAACAAAAACCAATGTTTCTGGGTGATGGAAATGAAAACGAGCTGGAATGACACGTCGGGCCCTCAAATTGTGCAAAACACTGCAAGGAGCGTGACCTCCAAACAGCACTGAAGAAGATTGTATGATTCTAGGCACAACAAACGACTTTTGTCTCGGGCAAGTCGTTCTAAATATCTCAAGAAGACATAAATAAACAAAGAGGGTCTCTGTGGGAAAACGAGAAGCTTTCGGTCTGAGAAATGCTTCTCTTTCGGTTTGTGACTCCAAACTGAGTGCGTATGTGTGGTAACATGAATACAATGTCTAGGATTAAACAGATCAGCTGGTCTCATGACCTTGACTGTGGTCTTGCCACAATCCAATAACTACAGACAATTCCATTTGATATTTAATTGGGGTCAATGCAGTTTTATAGCATGAGAAAGAGACTCAAAATTCTCATTTTTTGTGTGTGTTTTTTTTTTAGAAACATTTGAAAACTCTTTCTTGTTTTTGACCACAAGCTCACAGATGGCTCCTAGTTGTGAGGCGTGCCTGATCTTCACAAGCTTAGATCCTGAATAGATTCAACTTTTAAGTGACAGACAGAGTGTCATCTGGAAGTGTTTCATCAGCAGCCAGAATGCGTGCACGCGCTGTCGCTTACGAAAGTGAGAACAAGTTAAAGTGCAAAACAAAGTCAATTATGCGTCTTTGGTGTAAAATTGCAAGTTTGGAAAAGGGGACAAAGTTTCACGTTCGCGTAAGGTGTTTGATATCACCTTTTTCACGACTGCGACGCCCTGCTACGATCTGGCTGCTATGTTCCAGATGCTCCTGATGCTAGCACTACAGTTACAGAGCAGGCGGGAGGGACTCAAGTGGGCTTAGTACCATGCTAGGCCTTTTTAAAAGCACCTGGGATCAGGGAAATACAACCTTGGGTCGATTGAAAAGTCTGAGTCTTTCGAAATAAATGTTCTATGGTAGAAAAGCTAGTGCTAGCCTGCTAGCATGCTCATTTCAACATGCTTAACAGTCCGAACTCTGAACCTTGACCTCCCTTTTCTCTCTGCAGCGGCCAGTGATGCATCCATCAAACCGCTAAACAAAATCAATACACCAAACAAAACAACAACAAAAACGCCAAAAAAAACCACAAGAAACATTTCTCTCTCCTCCTCATCACTGTCAGAGCAACATTTTGGTGCTATATTTTGGTGTTGAAACTTACAGCATCATTGATCTATTTCGAATCTAGAGCATCATTGTTCTTCAACTCAAAATATTTTCAATAAATTGTGTAAAATCATCTCCTGCCAAGATGAGAGTTCCCAAAGGGAACTTAAAACAAGTAAATAGCAGTCTTGAAGTATAAATATAATACTGTATGATTATAAAAAAAAGATTAAGGCTTGCATATTGTACAATAGGGTGAGGCAAGAACTCATTTTCTTTCGCTATATTAGAAATCTCCTTGGAGCGTGAGGTCCTGCAGGTATAAGGCATTTACAGGTTTGCTGTGTATGACTATTTTAGATCTGTCCATCTTTGAGGGAGGTGGAGAGGGAGGAATTGAGGTAGCAAGCAATAGACAGAACGAGAGAGAGAAGATTGAGGGAGAGAAAAAAGGAGAGAGAGGGGACTGAGGTAGCGAGGGAGAGGGAGAGAAAAAAGGAGAGAGAGAGGATGGCGGTAGCAAGCAAAAGAGAACGAGGGAGAGAGAAATAAAGAAGAGGGGAGAGAGGCAGGTGTGATATGTGAAGTCAGAGCGTTAATACGTTATGCATGGAAAATGAAATGTGCTCATGCAAACTGAAATCTTCCACCTGAGTTAACCGGTACTGTCTGCGCTGTCTTGACTTTCCCCTTTCTTTATCATTCAAGTCACATTCTACACGTCCACCGGGCAAGAACTCATGGACGAGTGGGAAGTTTACATGACAAGTTAGGTAAAACTTGATGCCTGGGTCTGTTTCTTGGTCGACGGCCCCTAGACAGACACCAGGCTGTCCCTTGCTGTGGCCCCTAGACAGACACCAGGCTGTCCCTTGCTGTGGCCCCTAGACAGACACCAGGCAGTCCCTTGCTGTGGCCCCTAGACAGACACCAGGCTGTCCCTTGCTGTGGCCCCTAGACAGACACCAGGCCGTTCCTTGCTGTGGCCCCTAGACAGACACCAGGCTGTCCCTTGCTGTGGCCCCTAGACAGACACCAGGCTGTCCCTTGCTGTGGCCCCTAGACAGACACCAGGCGGTCCCTTGCTCTGGCTTCCTCCTCCAAGCTTGTGGGGAGGGTTTTTTTCAGTTAGACTAATCAGAGCGTTATACGTTATGCATTGGAAAATGAAAGTGCTCATGCCAAACTGAAACTCCACCTCAGTTAACCGGGGACTGTCTGCAGCTGTCTTTGACTTTCCCCTTTTTTTTTTTTTCCCTTTATCTTCAAGTCACATTCTACACGTCCACCGGGCAAGAACTCATGGACGAGTGGGAAGTTTACATGACAAGTTAGGTAAAACTTGATGCCTGGGTCTGTTTCTTGGTCGACGGCCCCTAGACAGACACCAGGCTGTCCCTTGCTGTGGCCCCTAGACAGACACCAGGCCGTCCCTTGCTGTGGCCCCTAGACAGACACCAGGCCATTCCTTGCTGTGGCCCCTAGACAGACACCAGGCCATTCCTTGCTGTGGCCCCTAGACAGACACCAGGCTGTCCCTTGCTGTGGCCCCTAGACAGACACCAAGCCGTCCCTTGCTGTGGCCCCTAGACAGACACCAGGCAGTCCCTTGCTGTGGCATTATCCACCTACCAAGCATACTGGAAGTAGGTTATTTTCCTAGTTAGATGGAGCGGACGTGCCTCCATGTAATATTAGTGGGTGCCAAACCCCACTTCACCGCCGTTACTCTAGTAGCGAGGGGGGGCCCATTTAGTGCATCTCCACTTCACACCCCCAGCCACACAACCACAAACCAAACCCAGTTCCTATGCATACACCACACCAACACACACACACACACCACACACACACGAACACACACACACACTACACCACACACACTACACAGACAACACACACACACCCAACAACACACACACAAACCCCGCCCTAGATAACACAAGCTACTCAGAGAAGTGTTCACTGCACTCGACCATAGGGAAAGAAAAAAACAATAATCATGAGAACAACTGAACATGACAAACAGTGAGCAATCGCTCCCAAACTATTGAGCAATGCAGGGCACAAACACAATGCCAACAACAAAATCGAATAAGTGCGGCCCAATCAGAGCCCAACAAACCCAGCACCTGGGTCTCAGGCAGGAAACAAAGCTGCCCTCTCCTCCGCTAGTTGGAAACCTTTCTCACAGATGACAATGAAAAAGCAGGAAGTGTATCGTAAAATGTCCTGGAACATTCTAGGAAAAAAAAAAGAAGTTTGGTCGGGTTTCAGTAAAACTATGAGAGCTTGAGTAGGGGGCTTGTAGACTTCAGCCAAGCTTTCAATGTCAGGAGCTGCAGGTCGAATCAAAAGGCTGTGTATAGATGACAAGCCAGTGGTTGGAACTCAAGCTGGTTTTCCTTTTATTGTGAAAGCAGGTCCTACAGGAAGTGGTCCAAGCCTCCACAGCATGGTGTGTTTGGACCATATGTAGCCGTTAGTGTGTGTGTGTACATCTGAGATAGGCATACGTGTGTGTGTGTGTGTGTGTGTGCGTGTCCATGCAGACACAGTACCAGCGTGTGTGCTTGATATTGCGGGCTGGAAAAACAGTGTGCATGTTGAGTGTTTGTGTTTGCGTATTTCGGTCCCCCGGAGAAGGAGGTGAGAGAGAGCGAGGCGTTTACACGCCAATTACAACAGGAACCTGCCAAAGCAGGCCTGAAGAGTGGCTCAGACAAGCCTCCTTCCACCGCATCAGCCGGCAGAATCACCGCAGCATAAGCCCTCCATTTCCGCAACGCGATCTTCGGGGAACAGCGTGCCCGATGCGAGAACACACACAAACAAGCTGGAGGCGAAAAAACACTGCAGACCTGACAGAATCAGGTTTGAGCAGCCGTGGTCTTCAATAGTTGATTGCATAATTATAACTTTGATGTTGACAGTCTGCGTGGAACAATGAATACGAGTGTGTGTGTTAAGACGCCAGGTTTCCCTAGCATGCTCGCCCTGAGACACATGTAAAAACACAAGTGTGAATTACAAAGCGGTTCCATTGACGTGAAAAATATATAAATACGCAGTAGCTTTGAACGATTGCCATGGTGCCAGCCTGTGTTTTCTACCAAAAGTATTTCTTTTAATTTCCAAGAGGGAGAAAGGGAAAGAGGAGTTTTCTGTGTTTCTGACGCCGAAGCTTTCGGGGGGTGAGCTGTCTTTGTAACCTAAAACTGTTTGTTTACGTTGCTTGTTAGCGAGTAGGGAAGCAGAAGTCAGATGGTCCTGACAGCTCTACCTCACGTGGCGTCTCGCTTGACTGACAAACGTGTTTTGTGACTAAATAAAAGGGCGGTCTTGGCGGGCCTGGATTGCTCTAAGCAGACGAGATGTGTGTGTGTGTGTCTGTGTGTGTATATGTAAGTGCGTGCGTGCGTGTATGTCTGTGTGTGTGTGCGTGTGTGTAAGTATGTGTCTGTGTGTGTATGTGTGCGTGCGTGTGTGCGTGTATGTGTGTGTGCGTGTGTGTGTGCATGTCTGTGTGCATGTATGTGTGTGCATGTATGTGTGTGTATGTGTGTGTGCGTGTGTGTGTGCATGTCTGTGTGCATGTATGTGTGTGCATGTATGTGTGTGTATGTGTGTGTGTGTGTGCATGTATGTGTTTGTATGTGTGTGTGTGTGTATGTGTGTGTGTGTGTGTGTGTGTGTGTATGTGTGTGCGTGTGTGGGGAGGAACCGCGTTCTGAGTCGCTCATTGTTTTTCAGTTGTCAGTTGTTGCTGGGCAGAAAAACTCTATTTCCTGATTTTTCATCGCTAAATTTGCTGTTAGCTGTTTAGCAACACAGACAACATGTCCTCCCCCCCACCCCCACGCACACACACATACACACACATACACATACAAGCACATACACACACACATACACACATACAAGCACATACACATACACACACACACACATACAAGCACATACACACACACACATACACACACATACACACACATACACACACACACACACATACAAGCACATACAAGCACATACACACACACACACACACACACATACAAGCACATACCACAACACACACACACCACACACACAAGCATACAAGCACATACACACACATACAAAGCACATACACACACATCAGCACACACATACAAGCACATACACACCACACAACACACATACAGTGTCGCAAGACAGCATGTACACACATCACACAAGCACACACACACACATCAACACGCACAAACACACCACCATGGTCACAAACAGCACATTGTAACAACTGACAATCCACACATATCACAACACACAGTGGAGCCATCATGTCCAAACAGCGATTCTACAACATCACAGAAGCAGCCACACACAACCATCACCACAAACACACATACAGATGCATGCACACAGCCTACTGTACACACATCACCACACATCGCTACACCACACATGCACATACATATGTCCAAACAGCCATGTACACACATCCACACACACACACACACACACACACACACATACATGTCCAAACAGCCATGTACACACATCCACACACACACACACACACATACAACATGCATGTCCAAACAGCCATGTACACCCATCCACACACACACACACATGCACATACATATGTCCAAACAGCCATGTACACACATCCACACACACACACACACACACACATACATATGTCCAAACAGCCATGTACACACACACACACACACACACGTCCAAACAGCCATGTACACACATCCACACACACACACACACAAATCAGTCACAGGCAGAACAGCAGTGAGACATTGGGTCCTTGGAATGCAATTACTCCAGTGGATATTTTCCTATGGTTCTGGTTCAATAAACTAGATTGGGGCAGAGCCATGTTTAGGAAAATTCATGGATGTGCCGTTGTTGAACTAAGCGTGTAAAAATATTGATCCTGATGTCTAATGTCTCATCAGGTCGTCTCCCTGTGTGTGTGTGTGTGTGTGCGCCGTGTGTGTTAGAGCATGCCTGTCTGTCTGTCTCTGACTGTGGTCCTGTGGGATGTGGGATACGTGAGTGTGTGTGGTCTTCTTAACCTCTGTACACAAAAATGTGTTTGTCTGCAACTGGCAGCTCCGTGGAGTATAATTGTATATAATAGGACAAACAAGGATGAAAGTTTTGCCGGTGGCAGCAACAAAAAAAACAAAAACCATAAAGGTTTTCCTTCAGACTGAACTATGCACTGCCAAAACACACAGCTCTCAGTTCCTAACTTCATGAATCACATTTAGGAGGAATCCTGCCAGGACCGTAAAAAACAGAGAGGTTGTTCTCTGGCTTCTGCAGGTACCAGACAATAAGAAACTCAAAACAGAAGCTAAATGCATTTTTGCCTCCTCCTAACTTCATGAAATCTACTGAGTCTGTGCTATCTGATGTTCATATTGTACTCTTGTTTCGAAGGCTTGGTGTATACCTCGTGGTTTGGGCAACACCAGGATTGCGATATCGGCACTATTCGATTTTGGACCGCAAGGCGCTGCCATATACTTAGTGAGATAGCGTCCAAGTACGGGCACTAATACGGAGAGGGGGAATCGAAATATGAAATATTTCAGCTTAGCCGCTGCTGTTGAGCCGTTCAGTTTCATGGCAAAGAATGGAAGATAATGTAGATTCAGATAGCAAAGTCATATGGAGAAAATTGCTAGAGCTTTCCCCATTCCCCATCCCCCCCAAAAAAATAAATACAAATAAAATAAATCTTACACAACATCAGTACTGGTCGGTTAGGCCAAGAGAAAGCCCACTTAAAGGCCTAGGGCAGGTGGTATCCTGATCTGTGAGAGAGCCAACAGTCTCTCCTTCAACGTCTCAAGGTAACTTTCACATTCCACAACTCTCCTTTTGTTTTCTCCCACAACCCCCTTCCATACGTACTAAACTTTATTATGAATGTGGACGTCGCTTTGGATAAAAGCGTTAAATTGATCCAATTGACTTCCAGAGAGACGAGGCACTTACGATGGCTACTCCCTGAGATCCTGTCTCTTAGGGTGTGTGGCTGGAGGGGTCTGTGACGGGGGTCCGTATATCACACGTAGTGCTATGAGAATACTAGTGTTGCAGCGGAGCTCCAGTCCTTAAGCAGGCTCCCTGCTGTCTATGCCCTGTTTGGCCCAGAGTCTGGCTCTAATGGAAGTTCACACTGGTAATGGGAGTGGGGTTGACATGGAAACTAAAGTGTGTGTGTGTGTGTGTGTAGGTGGGTGTGTGTAGGTGTGTGTGTGTCTGTGGTCGAATGAGGGTTAGCCTGTGTGTGTCCGGGGCTCGGACTAAGTGTGTGTGTGTGTGTGAGAGTGTGTGTGTATGCGTGTAGGTGTGTGTGCGTGTGTGTATGTGTGTAGGTGTGTGTATGTGCGTATGTGTATGTGCGTGCGTCTGCGTGTGTGTGTGTATGTGCGTGTGTGTGCGCGTGTGTGTGTGCGTATCGGCCATCCTTCATCTTGGATGTGGAGTTCTTCATCTACTGGCTCCCCTCCTCTCTGGTGGGCTTCACGCTAGACAGCAGAGCCCCACCACGACTCAACAACACACAGGTGTAAACACACAGTCGTAAGAGTGGAAACGCAAACACACTAACGTGAAGGGTGAGCGCAACGCACCCTCACGTGCCCCTCGCACAGCCACCCACAAGCTATGATTTATCCGCGACGGACAATGCCAAGCCACAGGGCTGAGTTTGAACAGAGACAAGGTGTGGGTCTGTATCGACTGTGCGTTTGCTCGCTCGGTTTACAAGGCCCGCACATTTCATTTCACCGTCTCGTTCACAACGGATGTGTGATTAGTTTAATGGCTGTACGTAGCTGCCTGCAGATTCACTATGGAACGCTGACTTCCGATTTCCTTCCCAACTACCTAGTACCCTGACTGAAATGTCAAGGAAACATTATTCAGATCACACCCATTACAATCTAAGACAGGAAAAACAATGCTGGTATCAAATCAATATGAATCTCACATAAGATCTGTGGAATTGCTTTCCAAGTCAAACCTTCCATTTGTTATCTTCCCCCCGCAGAAATGCAGTAACGTAACGAAGGCGCCGGCCTCGTTTTCCCGTTAAAAGCCAGAGTACCCATCTGCCTGCGAAATCCAACCCTACAACAACACCCTCGTTCTCCACCCTAGTTGATGCATCGTCCTAGACTGCAGCCTTGCAGAATGACCTCAGCTTCTCCAGCTCAGGAACCTGCTGCAAATCAGCCATTTAGCTTTGGGAGCACAGCCAAGGGTCCATATCAGAACAAAAAAAAAAAAAAAGGGGTTGAGGTGAAAATGTTCTCTCTGACTTAAAGAACTGGCTTCCACCCAGATGACTGGTCGCAGCCAAGCTAGCTGCAGTTTACGGTTTGACGAGAGAGCTAGACTTCCTGGTTTTGGGTTTCAGTATTCTGAAGGGAGGAAACGTTGATTTAATTTCAGTCTCCGCCGGCCGTTCTCGTCGGCCGGCTGATGTACTACCCACGATGCTCTGAGATACTAACATTGAACCTGAGTGCATCTGCTGTGAGGTAGGTGGGGGGGGGGAGGGCTGGATTTGGATCGTCAAATCTCAAACAATTCTCCTTCAGCTTCACAAAGCCTCTTTTACTGTTCTCTGTGGACAGGTCAGCCAAGCACCGGATAATACCTGACCATGGTCAAAGTCTCCGACCTGACCACTCATCTCCCATTGGTCCACGGGATCTTCGAGATGAACCACTTATGATTTTATGACCTATAACCATTCAAGGCTATAACAGAATATGTCATTATCCATTCCATGGCAGAGTGCTTCCTCTACTCGGTTCTGTCTCATTGAGCTTGGAGATGCTTTCCAAAGGCGATACTTTGAAGGCAGGGTCTCTGAAAATGAGATGCTAAGGTCATTAACTTTTATCCTTCAACTGGGCTGTGGATTTATGTGGGAATGCCAAGGCCTTGTGAAACAAAGAGCCCAGCACTTGTGGGTGACTGGTATGAATCACGAACGAGGGATGAAGTACATAAAGATAAAAAAGGGCTGGGGGGGGCCGTGGGGGGGGGGCATTACAATCACTACATAACCTAGGGTGAAAACGTACGTTTGATTAGCTGAAACATTCTCGCCTAATTTCCCTGTTGGTTTGGGAAGGGGGCGGACTAAAACCCAGTTATCCCAGCGTAGCATCAGATGCTCGTTAGACGGCTCCACATAACTTATAGTGGCGTGTGCTTGGCGGCTGAGGAGGGAACGGCCTTGTCTAATCGCATGCGTTTCCTCTGAGACAAACCAGAACAATGTCATTCACAGCAGAGCGGTGGTCCCAATAGGAATCCACATCATTAGGCAGCCATTTTGAGAGAGAGAGCGAGAGAGAAAGAGAGCAAGAGAGAGAGAGAGAGAGAGAGAGCAAGAGAGCGAGCGAGAAAGAGAGAGAGAGCGAGAGAGAGAGAGAGCGAGAAAGAGAGAGAGAGAGCGAGAGCGAAAGAGAGATAAAATAAGAGGGAAAGAAGCTAGGTGGAAAACAGGGGAAAAGGTTCTTCTAGACGCTAGCGTCATCGCTAACCGGCTGTTAATTTCATGGCCCGGCTGTGAGTAATAAGGGATGTTTAAACTGAAAAAGGCACCCAGAGTGTTAAGATATGCCAGCCTCGTATTTCTAGTCGGGGCCTCTTGGATTATGGCTTTCATATTGGTTCTGAGGGAAATTGGAAAACATTCCAAACTGTTGGCGTGTGAGACCTGTAATTTACTGTCTTTGCCATGGTTCTCGGGGTGGGCATGGCACCAGACAACCTCATTTGGGTTTACCACGGTCAGAGATTACTACCTTGGTCCAGCAGGGTGTAAGATTCAAACCTTAATTTAAGGGCATCAATCATCAAGCCTATCCCTGATTGTTTTACTGATGTCTCTGTGCTTGTGTCTGTCTGTGTGTCTGTCTGTGTGTGTGTCTCTGTGTGTGTGTGTGTGTGTGTGTTTACATGCCTGGACTTGCATGGGGTTGCCTGTTCCTGCCTATGTGTTGAATGTTTGTTTCTGTCCCATATGAATCTCAGTAGGGAAGTGGGAAAGACGGACATCATCAAACACAAGTCGGCTCGCGAGCCTAATTTGCGGCGGCGTTGGCGCGGCAACGTGAGGGGAGCCTCTTCGGTCCTGAGCGCGACGTGGAAACGTGGGAATAAGCCCACCCAGCGGAGGAACGTGGGCTGAACTAAAACAACAAAGGAGAAAACTTCCCGACTGAAAACACAGGAGCTGTCGATCACCACCGCCCATTGCCATCACCCAGAGCAGCCTGAGAAGGAACCCCTGGTCGGCCTGTTCTCCTGCTCCTGCCCGGCTCCGCCCCTTCCGCCCCCAGGGAGGGGAGAGGAGGGGAGAGGAGGGAAGAGGAGGGAGATGATGTGACAGATGACATCCATGGGCTCTCCTGAGAGGAGTCGGTAGTGTTTGAATCTCCAGGAGGATGACGCCTGAATCCCTGCAGCTCGCGACTGCTGCTGGCTGGGCACCCGGTCTCACCTGGCACAAAGGCTCTTTGGAGCTCTTATTTATTTATTTCACACACACACACACACAATATCGTTGTCTTTTCTCAAAGCTAGCTTGGCGAGTGGCACACAAGAGGATTTCTGTGCAGATCATGAGGCAGAGCCAGACGTGAAAAGGATTAGGTGATGGGCATAGCACTCTGAGGCCTTGAAATCGATAACAGATGGCTTAGATCCATACAAAGACATGTAAATAATCCACACCAGTGGCAGAAATGCTTTATTTTGTATGCTTACAGAATTAGTGTGAAATGTAAGGCATGAATGTCTAAATAGAAGTTAAGTGTGATCTTAGCTCTATTATGAACTTGCATACAATTTGTTCACACTAGATATCCCTGGATGTGATAGTGGAATCGCTAGCGTTCACTGTAGAACTGCCCATTCTACCTGTGCCTGCTTGCTTTGCCTGAACTCCTGGGTGTTTAAAGGTAACCCACACCAGGGTTCTTCTCATTTGATATTCAACACTGAACTGTTCAAAAGCGATGCGTGACTCAGGCTTTGCTCCCCATTTTAGGTCGTCCCTCACCCCCACCTCCTCCCCCAGCTCCCCCATCCTCCCTCCCTCCCCCACCCTTAACCGGGAGGAACAAAGTGGCAAAGCAGAAAAGCAAATGATGCTGGCTCGAGGAAGAGGCCTGTAGCTGTCAGCCCACCAAAAAAAAAAAAAAAAAAAAAGAAAAAAAAACTAAAAAGCTTGTGAGCATCTTCTCAGCTAACCAAAGTGACAGCCATGTAAACAATATTCGGAGGAATGGGGCTCTCAATCGAGGAATAATTTACTCCGCTTTCTTCCCCACCCCGATGACGGCAATTTATCCTTTGAAGGTTACACCGGCGCTGGAGCTAGCTTCTCCTTCCTGATGCTGAAGAAAAGGCTTGATGGTTGGCTACAGTTGTGTCTCTGTTTTAGTTTAACCAGAACCATACAGTTCCTCTGCCACTGACTGGGGCAGCACTGAAAACCATTATGACTGCATCTGTCTGTCACGACCTTGGTATATATATATATATATATATATTCACCTCATACTTATGACATCAAACGCAAACCAGATGTGGAAAGTGAAGGAAGTCAAATCAATGCCTTAGCCTAATGACCTGAAGTGTGAACGCTCGCAATTGAGAGGGCGAAATTTGCCCACCGAAAATGTTACGACAACCGCCGTCAAATGAAAATAGCATGGGTTCTGGAACACATGGCCTCATTATGGGACTTGCTAAAAAACACTTATCCCCAAATCCCTCATTTAAGAATTTGCCACGACGAGCAGCATCGGATGGAAGGGGGGAAACGTTTTAGCAAGGTTGCCTGGCAGCCCTGCTATGAAACACCAGCGTCTCCATCTACATGCGGACAACACTGTGGACAGGGTCTGGCGAGGTGCAAGGCGGTTTTCGATGAAACAATGCGCTCAGTATTTTTTCGCATCCTTCACACGCGGTTTAATTCTCCCATTACCTTGAAGCATTCTGCATGAACCGTGCTCAAGGTTCCACAGCATGAACCGGCTGATCACATCTAGAGTGGCGAGCCATGATTATCCAACCAGAAAGACCGACTCCCCATCCTCGCTGCACCGCCACCGCGCCAGGAACACGGGGTTAGCCGCAACCAGATCACCCCTCTCCGCTTTCAGGGTGCTTTCATGTGCAACAGTGCCCTTTCTCTTGCTGCCTAGGTGAGCAGATTAATCTGCATGTGAGCCCTTGGAGAGCCAGGCTCAGAGGTAAGGAAAGCCACAAGGTGCAACTGTACACCATGGAGGAGTTCCTCCTGGCTGAGTAGAGGGATTGTGAAGCGGCTCAAACAAACAGCAGTGTGTGTGACAACAAAGCTGCCCTGGAGACCCAGGAGGGATCCAGGCCAGTGGGACAGGGTGCACCCCTCACCCTCCTCACCCCCTCCTCAACCCTCACCCCTCACCCTCCTCATCCCTCACCCCCTCCTCAACCTTCACCCCTTCAACCCTCACTCCCTCTTCAATCCTCACCTCTTCAATCCTTACCCTCCTCAATTCTCACCCATTCCACCTCCTCAATCCTCACCCCTTCAAACCTCCTCAACCCTCACCCCTTCACCCTCCTCAACCCTCACCCCTTCACCCTCCTCAATCCTCACCTTCCTCAATCCTCACCCTTTCACCCTCCTCAAAACTCACCCCTTCACCCTCCTCCCCCCCAAACATCACCACTTCACCCTCCTCAAACCTCACCCATTCACCCTCCTTCCTCCCAAACATCACCACTTCACCTCCCTCCCAACAGGCAGAGGACTGTATGAAAGTAGCAAAAACCATTATGGTAACAATTTCAGATTGATTATCACTCTGATGGGGAGGGGTATTATGTTCAGAATTGAGATGCATACACTCAGATGGGTTGCCTTACACTCAAGCGCTGCGTCCATGAAATACACAAATCAGTTATTTGACTTTTAGCTTGGAAACGAAACGGGAAGGATTTGTGTGTCGGCCATCATGATTACAGGGCTGAGGGTAACGATGAATAGGCAATTTTCCTACATCCACCATTTGCGTGCTTGCTTTTAGCCATGATGATGCAGTGAAAAGAGCACGGACGTAGTAAGGAAAGGTTGTCTGACTTTGAGATAAAAGTTCCCAAAGCCACACTGTCATTGACAAGTTATGGGAAGATTATACATCTCAGTAAACTGGTCCCTAAACAAACAAGTCAAACTGAGTACAACAACATATGTCTGAATGTCAGGCTGTAATTTGGTGAAAAGCAGGGAGAGCTACGTGGTTCTAATAATTTATTTATCGTAAAGTATTTATTTATTCATGTATATTTATATATTTACTGCTCCTCCTCTCTCCTGTAGCATCCTGTTCCTTGCGAGTGGGCAGCCTGCCAAAGTCAATGCAGTTTTTTCTGTGTTTTTTCTTTCCCCCCCCCCCCCCCCCTCCCCCCTCCCTTCTCCTGTGGATTATTGAGTGGTTTTGCCCCAGTTTAATTTGGAAGAAACATCCAACTCTGTTTTTTAAATCCCTTTAGATTTATCGAGGTCTCAGATGGTTAGGAGAGGCCACTGTGAGGAAACGAGAGCAGGGGGAGCGGCGGGTAAAAAAAAAGAGAGAGAAGACTGAAAAGAAGGAGCCGTTTTAAGAAGGTAGAAGGCCACTGACAGTCACCCTGTGCGCTTCGATTGGCTACTGTTTAAACACTCCCAGGCAAAGCAAGTCCAAGCTCTTGGAGTTCACTCACCCTCATCCACCATCAAAACGCATTTCAAAACCTCCGTCAACACCCACTCTTTCTCCATTTTCCTTTCTAAATCCTCCTCTTTCTTCACTTGCTCCCTCTCTCTCTCTCTCTCTCTCTTCCCAGTGCCACCAAGCTCGCTCCTCTGCGACAAGGGTGAGGTCTGCGCGGTTTAACCTTTTCACAAAGCATTATGGGTACGAACGGTGGGCGTCTGTCAACAGAAATGAGCCCCCTTTCAACAAGACGGTAACTAGATAGGCCGCCCACTCCACAAACACACAAGTATGACACACACACACACACACACACGACTCCTTCGTTCTTCCACTTCACGTTTTAGCGTACGGTCGTCAGCCGCGCGCCAGCCTGCGCGAGCGCGCTCGTGTCAAGAGACCAGCCCGCGTCGTCTGGCGCCGACAGCCCGTATCCATCACCGCCGCCACCGGAGTGCAGAGTTCAGGAGTCGTTTTGGCAAGAAGCCTTCACCAGGAGAAGCCAACCACGGCCGAGAGACGGAGCCGGAGTAACGATCGTCATTAGGCCGTTTTATGAATATTTATGACAAACATCTGTACCGTAAACATCTAGCCGGGGAGAGAGGCTGACAGCGTTGGGTTGGAGCTATCTTTCACCGCGGGTTTGTTTACCCAGGGTCCTTCACCACGGTTTTCGAGCCAGATCACCTCTAACATGGCCCCCGATAGGGTTGCTAGGCGAGAGGTCAGAGGGTATCTGACGCCAGTAGGTAAAACAGGTGTCTAGGGTCCTACCCATGACTCATGGCCCACAGACATGGCAACTGACTGATATCGTTGCGGTACAGATCTCTTCACGCTCAATGAGGGCTACATCTGGTAAACACCAAATCTGTAATTAGGCTCAATTCAAATAATCACAGAATTGAATGTAACCCAGAAAGCATAGGTAGAGCCGAGATGTGGGCTGCATTATTTTGTGGCTCACTGCCAGATCTGCAAACTACTACAATGGAACAACTTAATCATCGCACTGCTTAATGAGACAAATGTACTTGTGCCAAATGATATTAAGCACACATTTTACACATAATTAGTTTCCGTAATGGCAACAGATCAGTAGGATGTCTGGATTTTAATTCTTCCAAACAAAAAAGACTTTAAAAGTTTCAACTCACCTTTGACGAGACGCCAGTAGAGGCAGATAATATCCAACTATGCGAGTTTGTCCATATGAAAACAATCGGTGTTTCAGCGACGCCATATAACGTTGCGGTTGTATTTCTGACATCCAGGCATGCAAGGTGTAAATTAGCAAACGACAAAAGCTGCAGACAGCGATCTTATTTCCGCACGCTAATAACAAGTTAGCAATCTACAGAAGAGTTCATGTCTGTGCTTTTTTTGCTCAAATAAATACTTTACTTTCAACGACACGGCACTACAATTTCTACTGTGTCGGTGACAATCCACGCTTACTTTCGCGTGTTACGCAATCCATGTAATCAATTTACAGCCGCTCGCAGTTACGTTCGAGATACTAGTAGATCTAGCTATCCCTTACATAAAATGCGTTTCTTTACGAGTTTGGATTACCCTCCCAAAATGACAGTTACACTATGTAAATAGGATTATGTGTCACTGCCCTTCCAGCAAGAGGGAAAAGTGGATGAAATTGTCCGTTTCGAGTCACATTGAAAACGCGAGTACGATTTATCTGCACTCTAAAACCGGGCCTGGTTTTTGTTACCGGAAATACGACTCAATGTCGTGTGCATAAAGCTAATTCCCACTGAGACGGGAATAAAATGTAAAAATGGCCTTTGCCCACTGTTTCAGAGTGCCTCACGGAGGTACAAGGCTGGGATGCAGTACAGTTTATTGTATGACACATAGGCTTACTGGCCTGATCACCACTCAGTGATGGTTTGTTTTGTGTTTGTTTTTTAGAGCACTTTGATAACTCCAGTGAGAAACATATTTCAAGTGATGCCAACTGTACCCTCCCATCCCCTCCCTCTTCCTGCCTCTCCTCCTTCCTCACCAGTCCTCTCCTCCTTCCCTTTCCGTCTTCTCCTCCTCCCTCCCTCGCCCGTCCTCCCCTCTCCCATCCTTTCCTCCTCCCTCTCTTGTCCTCTCCTGTCCCCTCCTCTTCCCTCTCCTGTCCCCTTGTCCTCCCTCTCCCATCCTCTCCTCCTCCTCCCTCTTCCTCCCTCTCTTGCTCCCTCTCCCGTCCCCTCCTCCTCCCTCTCCCATCCTCTCCTCCTCCCTCTCCCATCCTCTCCTCCTCCCTCTCCCATCCTCTCCCATCCTCTCCTCCTTCCACCTTTTATCTGCTTGGGACTCCCCATGTCATGGCAGGCCGTCCAGCGAGAGATGTCCACCGTCCTCTCTTCTCTGCCATCTTTCTCTTTGCTCGTTTGCAGAGGATGTGTCATTTCTGCTCTTGTTATTCCAGCCTCCAGGACTTCCCCCCCTCCCTACCTCTATCACGTAGCCCAGTCTCTAGGTTCAGGCCTGCATGACTGGCAGAAGTTTTTAGGCTAAACACGCTTTGTGCCAACGGTCTCTTTTTTTCATCCCTTTCTGTGAAAGTCCAAAAGAAAACAAACAAGGGGAAATAGTTTTACTACATCTGGACATCTGAGGGGCGATTTTGGAGCAGGTCTCGATGACCCCAGCAAGGCTGTAATGTGCTGTGCACGCAGTCCTCTCCGCTGTCTGGAGGAGGGTGGATCCTTCAGTGTGTCAGTGATGAGGTAAGATGTAGCCCACCAGGGACCTGCAGGTTAGGGTCACACTGGGCTGGCTTGTTTTGAAACAGGCATGCCTCCCTGCCAGCATTGACCCGTCAGAGCTGTGGAGGGACTGACTCCCTCTTCCTTCTGTCAACCCTGCCTCGTCATTCTGTTCCATCTCTTTGGGGTTGGATAGACTGTGTTTTCGTTGGCGTCGAATACCTAGATCTTTTATTTATTTCATTTTATATAACTGCAGTGACTGTGGCTGAAATAGTTGGATGTAGAAAGTCAGTTCGAGCAGAAAATGTTGGTCATAAAATGCCCAGATTTCTCCCTGCAATCACTCACGCTGGCAGCCTCTTAGGCCAAAACACCTCCTTTTGCTGCTCGTTGTAAAATATAGCGTACCCCTCTACACTGTTGAGTTGGCCAAGTTCTAAGAGTTACCTCTTTCACCCCTTTAATGGTGCCGAATTATAAATACAGTTAGTTACATACTGTAACTGGAAAATATACATACTCATTTACCACCAGAGGGGTTTTTTTCCCTCAGATTTGAAATATCCTTAATAGGGTCAGACCAGAGGAAAACACATATAATAAACCTACTGCAAGATGTCGATTGAACTCGTTCTGTTTCCTCGCTATTTACCTTCCTCCGCACCAATCCATTACCCGTGTGCTGGCCATCGGCCCTGAAGTGTGTTTGGCAAACCTGCGAAAAACCTTCCCAGTCTAATTCAGCCGCTTAATCAAGTAATTTAATGCATTGTTAAACACATTAAAAAGGGGTTGTTTCACAATACCTTCCGTTAATGTAGCGAGTAAAAAGGGTTTGAAGGGTTACTGTGAAATTAGGCACTGACAGTTAGAATGATTAGCGGCACAGAAATTGCCTCTCTTTTTTATTCATCCATCATTCGGCGCCTGGCAGTTGCGGCGGTGTTTTTGCGTGTTTTTCCTCTCCTTTGAAAGGTTTATTCTTGTATGGTGGGATGAAATGACCTCACCTGACCCGCTCTCACAGGTTCCATCTCTCCTGTTTCTCTTCGTCTCTTTCTGAAGTGCTCGTAATTGGCGCCCAGAGAGAGAGGGAGTTTTTCAAACGAGTGCTTTCATAATTACGCCGCTTTATTTATTTTTTTTCCGCTCGACGACGAGGGCTATTTAGCGAAACAGACAACAGCTGCCCGATTGATTGTCCCCATTCGTCCTCACTGTCAGCGCGCAGGGCTCCTTCCTGTTTTTCACGCCTCGTTCACTGCCGCTTGAGCTGCTGTGAAAAGGGAGACTCTCCACACCGTGGAGTATAGAGTGAAAGGTAGAAGCTTCTAGACTGGCTGGTGCTGCAGTTCACTGCTGGCCTACCTGTGCAGTAGCAGGAGCTGCTGTTAGCTGCTCCACCTTTGAGTGGACCCAGCTCCACCTCTGCCACTTTCCAAATGGACTCAGCATCTCCACATTGTGTGTGTGGAAGCTGGGCTGTTGTGTAAGAGGATTAGGGTGTGTTTTGTACAGGTCTTGGTTGCATGTGCGAAGCGAGATTGGAAAAGTAATTGGAGTTTGGCCCAGTACAAGGACATCTGCCATGTATCTGAATAATGCAGTGTTGAGCACAGGTAATGGGATTCATAGTTACCACGTGCAGAAGCAAAACCAAGTCTGAAGCGATGACCAACACTGCCCAGCTTGCCTGCCTGCCTGGACACCCTCCTGAACCCACACGCTGGGGGATAAATGCCTCGTGATCACCCTGGATTTGCTGAGACTGCAGGAGATGGGCCTGACTCACAGGTCACTCGGAATCAAATCTAGAAATATGTGACAAGATTGAGGATTGGTGGGGCCTGTCATGAACTTTGCTGATTAAGAGGGATGGAAGCTGTTATAAGAGGGATGTATAGAAGCCCTGTACTCAGGGAGAGAGGGAGAGAGAGAGAGAGAGAGAGAGAGAGAGAGAGAGAGCTAGATCACACAACGGTTAAGGTGGCAAAGCCTCTTAAATGGATATCTAAGCTGAGTAAATGGATTACAGGTAAAGCAAATGTAGGCTTTGCCACAGCCCTGCACAAGTGAATGAGAAGATTTGATAAGGGAGCGGGTGATCAGGGTTACAGGAGATGGATGAGGCAGTGGAGGGAGAGATCAGAAGGAAGGGATGTAGACAGGAAGAGAGATGTGAGAGGGCGAGAGAGAGGGATGGTGAGGGGAGACCGGAGAGAGACGTGGAGAAAAAGCGAGGGGCGAAGTGAGAGGTTGAGAGAAGCGAGAGGCGAGGGAACGGAAAGAGCGGGAAGAAAGATGGACGACGTTCGGGTCTCGACCTTGTCTGGCGTGACGGTCGCTTGCTCGGCGCTCAAACCGCGAGCGACCAGAGACAAGCTTCATCTTCCTGAATTCCTAAACCTCCATCTCACATCAGACAGAGTCTTGAGAGAAAAATCAACCAATAATCCCATCTATCATGTAGAAAAGTGCCTCTGTAACAGACAGAGGCAAGCAAGCAAGGGTGAGTCTTCTTTTTGGGGAGGAGGGGGGAGGGGCGGGGCGGGGGGAGGGGCGTTATAGGTGCTTTCTCACTTCTTCAGTGCTTCCTGCTTGCTGCCCCAACTCCTGCTGGCTTGTGGCTGGCTTGTGTGTGGCGCCCCACTGGTACAGCGCTGATCCCAGGGTTACGGCAGATAGAAGAGGGGGCATGTGAGTTCGCCGCCAGTCTCTTTATTAGCGGCAAGAATCATAATTACGGCAGTGAATCCACATTACCAACAGAGCTTAATGAAACCTAGCAGTATTCTCAGAGTACAGCCTTGCTAATGAGAAGAGCACTTCTGTAATGAAGTCATTATGAAGCACAAAGCCATTACTCCTGTAAACTCTGCACACCAACACCAGCGACACGGGAACAGCACCAGCCGTAATGAAATGTAAAACTCCACATAAAACAGGAGACGCCCTGAGAACCGACTGGAAAACTTAGCAAAATGGCCGACCTTGAGGAAGGTGATATTCTGCGATTGCTCCATAAAAACGGAGGAGAATAAACCTGAGAGAATAAACTGCGGGTAAAGCATTCCAAAATGAGCTTTGATTTGAAAGTATGTTGTTAAAGGGGTAGGCCTGATTGTAAAAAGTCAAGGGCTTTGTCTTTGTCTGGGGTTTGGCTTGAAAAGATTAAGGTTTCATTGAAGGGACGGAAAATCACAGTAGCAGGCAGCTCTCTCTCTCTCCCCTCCCTCTCTCCTCCCTCCCCTCTCATTTCCTTCTCTCTCACCTCTCTCTGTCTCTTCTCTCTCTCTCTCTCTCTCTCCCTCGTTTTTTCTCCTCTCTCTGTCTCTACTTTCTCTCTCTCTCCCACACTTTCTCTCCTCTCTCTCCCCTCTCTCTGTCTCTCCCCCTCTTTCTCTCCTCGCTCCCCTTTCTCCCATCTTTCTCTTCTCTCTCTCTTTCTCTTCTCTCTCCCCTCTCTCTCCTGTACTTCTCTCCTCTCTCCAACCCTCTCTCCCTCCCTCCTCTCTCTCTCTCTTTCTCTCACTCCATTCTCCCTTCTCTCTCTTCTCTCTCTCTCTCCCCTCTCTCTCTCTCTCTCTCTCTCTCTCTCTCTCGCTTGTCCTCCCTCTGGCCCAGGAAGAGAGGGATTGGCAGGGGCGACTTCACACGAGGCAAACTTGAGACGGGAGACGTTTAAACCAGATTAGGGGAGATTATGTGCTTCATTGTTCTCTATCGGATTTAGTCCAAAACAGAATTCAGGCAGATATCAATGGAATCTTGATTCAGTTATCCCCTTACAGTCACCAATTACAATTAATGTAATGTAATATGTATTTTTATTTAGCAGACGATTTTACACAAAGCTTCAAAGAAGCAGATTTTAACCTGCAATCTTTTCACTATGCACTTGAATGCTCTGCCACTAATTTATACCCAATCCAATATACTCCAAACTAAGTTAACGCCTTTGGTTTGGTCGTTCTCTCCAGGGTTGACCAAGCAGATGACACAACAGTTCCATTTTAGCTTGAAGCTCAAATTTAAAGGTTAGGAATTAGACCGTGAAAAACTTTTTTTGGGTGCACTTGTCACCCATTGATTAGACTAGTTGGCATCTCTGCGTTTGACAGTCACCAGAACAGGCAGCTTTTTGTTGCTTTTTCACCCCAATTTGAGCAGCAGTTGCTCAGAACACAAGTTCTCTTTGCCCCAAGGCTGCGTATAATTAGCTCTCCAAATGTAATTTCATTTTGACTTCAGGCAAACGAAAGGTTAAGCAAACAAACGCAAGTTATTTCCTTGAGCGAGTCTGCTTCGAACAGTAAACCTTGAACACAGTTAACCACCTTGAACCCAAAGCGAACACGTTCAACAAGGAGATCCCGATGGGTTACTATCCCACATCATGTGATGACTACATTACCCATCATGCTCGGTATATGACCCTCCTGTGTCTCCTTCCTGTCCTTGAGAACGCCAGTTCTGGCCCGTTTCTGGAGTTGGGACGATATTTCACCCCAAGTCCTGAGCTGTGTGTAGCTCTAAAGGTATATTCCCGGAAGGACAATGGTTTTTATTTAGCATATTTACACCATCCGTATACAGAATGGGCAGAGTCGTATCGCCCTGGTGCACCCACGCAGGACGTTTTTACTAATTATGGCCCCTAACTTTTCTTTATATATGTAGTCTTGCCTGTTAAGTGCAGAAAAAAAAACTCACATTGGATGTGGTTGGCTCAGCTGATGGAATTAAAAAACTGAAATATCCCAGCCTAGGAGGATGGAGGGAGAGTGTGACGGTGAGCGGAGGAGGGCGAGGGATGCGGAGGTGAGGGGGTGAGAGAGATAGGGAGGAAGAGAAAGAGGGAGGGAGGTGAGCATGGTAAACGTTTATTGGAGTAGACGAAAAATGAAGATCCAGGTCACGTCCTGTCAGTGACGTCAGCGGAGGGACTGCTTTTAAACGGTTTCCCTCGTGTGTGCATGAGAGTCCGGAAGAGCTGTGTGCATCTGCACGAGTGTGTGCGTGCGGAGGAGAGAAGTACTTGAGAGAGACAAAAGGTTGGGAGTTTTAATTGAGTCTTCCTTCATTAAGTACGAGACGGAAATAAACTGTGGGATTACCAGAGACAGTGTTGACACGGAGTGGCCATCATGTAAATGGGCCTGCTACTAATAAGCTGACGGATGCTGCCATTTGCATTCATTAACAGAGGAAAAACAGCCACTGTCAACCTATGGAAGAGACGTGTGTGTGAGTGTGTGTGTGCGAGTGTGTGTGTATGTGAGTGTGTGTGTGAGAGAGAGAAAAAGAGCGAGAGAGAGAAAAAGAGAGAAAGAGAGAGAGAGTCTTTAACTGATGCCATAACAGAAGTTGAGCAGAGGCACAAGGGGTCATCTGTTTTACACAACGGTGCGTTCCATTAATTGGGGCGATGTACTCATTGTGCTACGTGAACATATCACAGGACAGACTTGTGAGTGACCTCTGACGCTATGGATAATGTGCGTACGTGTGTGTGTGTGCTCATTAGCTGTGCTCAGCCAGTTTGTGTTTTCGCAGAACAGTCAGGGTGAGCCAAATGTCCGGAAACAACAAACCCTGTGTGCTTCTGCTTGTCCAGGAACTGACCGAGAGGGGAGAGGAGAGACGGAAAGGCTGTTTCTGTCTGAGGAGAGAAACCACTGGTAGTTACACGGAGGGGGGGGGAGAGGTGGAGAGGTGGAGAGGGAGGGGGAGGTGGAGAGGGGGGAGAGGTGGAATAATGAGGAAAGGAGCAAGAGAGGAAAAAAATGTTAGAGATAGAGAGAGGAGAGAGATAGAGAGAGAGGAGGGAGAGAGAGATAGAGAAGGAGGGAGAGAGAGATAGACAGAGAGAGAAGGAGGGAGAGAGAGAAAGAAAAGGAAGGAGAGAGAGAGAGCGAGAGAGAGAAGGAAGGCGAGAGAGAGAGCGAGAGAGAGAAGGAAGGAGAGAGTAAAATAGTCTGGAAAAAAGAGAGAGGTAGGTATGTATCACCCGCTGTCCTGCAGAATAGCAGTCACCCCAGCTGAGTCTGGCAGAGTCAGGATGGCATGCAGTGTTGCCGCGCCCTTCACCCATGGCAACCCTGCACCAGCAGCAGGTCATGCCTTTAAAATCAGATCCTCACTAGCCATTTCTGTTGGTCCTTTTACGACTCAGTAAAGGCACACGGCACTATTACCTGGAAAATCGCATTAAGGTCATTTCTGTGTTGCCCTGAAGAAGGTTTCAATGTGAGAGTAATGAAGAACATCTGTTGATCATTGTCACGTTGTCAAACCTCACGTTGACAAGCGTCCTGGAGGCCAGCAGAAGAGAGAACTGACTGTTCTGTCATGCTTCCTTTAGACATGGCAGTAAAGTTGGGCTTTTCCCCTACGAGAGCCTTTACTGTAGGAGAACAATACATCTACCGATCACACGCCGCTTAATGAATCATGGTGGAAATGCTTTGCAGAGCGAGTGAGCCGCTGCTCCAAGCGTCAGGACCTAGCCTCCAAACATCACAACACCCAGTGGGAAGCCGAGATTATGAACACACTGTATAGCTGGAGAGAGGGGGGAGAGGGAGGGAGAGAGAGAGGAAGAGGGAGGGAGGGGGGGAGGGAGGGAGGGAGGGAGGGAGAGGATGGAAGGAGGTGGAGAGATGAAAGGTTAAGCACACAATGAGGAGTCGGGAAGGAGAGGCGGAGAGGGGGAGAGAGGGAGAGGAAGAGAGAGGGATGAAAGAGGAGAGAGGGAAGGTACAGGCACGACCAGAGAGACGAGGAGAGAGACACGGACAGAAGTGGAAGGGGAGAGTGGGAAGCGGATGGGGAGTGGGACGATGTAGGGGGAGAGGAGGGAGACGGGGGGCCAATAGAGCCAGGAGGTGCAACAGGAGGGGAGAGAGCGTCCTTCAGATTGGAGATGGGAAGTGATGAAGGTGTTCCAATTACCCAGTGGTTGGGTAAAGAAAAAGGAGGGCATAAACGGGTTGGAAGAGTAAAGTCCGTTGCTTTTTCTCATGTAGTGTGCGGACATCCTCAGTGTTGAGGAGTGCTGACTCTGTGTACTATCTGGAACCTCCACAGGGTCACGCATAAACGGCACGAGGCACAATGCTCTCAATCCAACGACTGACTTAGGTACATATGGTACAGTGAATTGAGAGTAAAAGATTCTCCTCACTTACACGGCGCATCAAGAGTCCACATCGTCCTTCCCATTGGAGTTGGTGAAAGAGTTATTTACAGAGGCTCCCCAAAGAGACGCCACATGCGGAGTCCGCCTTTGATGGCTGTGAAAGGGAAGGTTACAAATTAACCGAGGGAAGCCATACGTAATGGGGAGGGAGCACTACCCGAAGGGGTCTTGCTTAATTCGGTCGGCTTTCAGGATGGGAGTGTAGGGAAATGAGAGTTTAATGTTACCAGGCGATAAAAAACAAAGTACAAATAGTTCAATATTGAATGAGAGTGAATGAGAGTTACATTAACTACAGAAGAGAGGATTAAAGCAGCAAGCACGGGAAGTACGACAACACCAACTTAATGGGAGTGATGAGAGTTGAATTACAGTGGGCCATAAACGTCTTAGAACAAGGGGTAGAGTCCCATCTTATTCGCTTCCATACTAGTCCTATACATTTGGGCATACATTGTGAGTTGAAAAATTGGAGAGTATGTTACTACTTACTCAGCAAATCTCTTTGTTTATTCTCTTTTCACTACAATCCTCGTTTATCTTCAGGGCTCGTTTTTCTCACGAGACACTACTTCTCTCTCATCTCTCTCTAAAGCCATCTGTGGAGGCTAGTGGACAGGGGAGGGGGCTGGTGGAGGCTGGTGGACAGAGGTGGGGGCTGCTGGAGGCTGGTGGACAGGGGTGGAGGCTGGTGGAGGCTGGTGGACAGGGGTGCGGGCCTGTGGAGAGTGGAGGGGGCTGGCTGCAGGCCGTCTCCTGGCCCTGCGACAGGGAGCTTAATCTGACCCACCAGACTGACCCTGCTTCCTCTCTGGCCCTCAGACACTGGGAAGGGACTTCCTCAGCAAGCCCTTATCAGGCTGGACCACAACCCCCCTGCCCCCCCTGCCCCTCCTGCCCCCTCCTGCCCACTCCTGCCCCCTCCTGCCCCTCGCACATGATACCCCCTCAGCCCAGACTCAACAAGGGGAGGGAGAGAGAAAGAGAGAGAAAGGGAGAGAGAAAGAGGGAGGCCTTTACTGTACACACACTCCTGGACTTATATGGTGGAGATCTGGAAAATGACTAAAGATCGGCGTAGACCAATTGAGAATACGCACACATGCACGCATAGAGACAGTGCCCCCCCCTCCCCCGCACGCACACGCACACACACGCACGCACACACACACAGACTGGCAGAACAGGGAACTGAATGGTCTGTTATGTGTTTGACTTTGCTCCGTGAGAATAAACAGTCATCAGTTTGGCTCCTGGTTGTGTTGAAGTCAGGAGGAAGATAAGCAGTGTAAATAATCTGAACTGTGGAAAAAGGTTTCAGCTCTCTGGTCTTCAAATGTTTCACTGTTTAAATGCGTCCAGATGGCAATCATACAGCCACCACCGAATAGGCTTCTCACGTTTGCTGACGTAAATGCAATGGCTGCGTGAGTATGTGTGTGTGCGCGCGCGTGTGCGCGCGTCACATCAGGATGAGAGTTTTTGTTTCGTTAAAAAAAAAACGAAAGAAAAAAAAACAAACGACCGTATCCTGCATGTACGGCTATGTGGTTTGTGTGCCACATGCAAGATTGATGACGGGCAATCACGGTCCATCATTTATCACGGTCGATTGCAAGGCCAGTGGGATGCGATGGTTTGTGCTGCGCCGTGACTTATCAAAAGCAAACACATTGCAAGAAGAACCGCATAACATAGCGGCTGAGCGATCGTCTGTGTCGTTTTTGTTCCTGACACACCCAGTCTAGGAACAGAGGCACTGGATTCATCTAAGGGGTCTAGACCAAGCCGATGTCAGAGCAATGAGACCTTCAAGAGAAGAATGAGTCTTTCTTTAAAGCTTCTCGAAGAATGAAGGATTGGACGGACAATTACTTTTTCCTTCCACCATTTCTTACGGAAATTAACTACATTTATGGTGACAAAGTGCCTTAAACTAGTTAGCGGCTGTTCATTATTCCATTAAAGAAACCCTCCTAATGACTTCTAAGAAACTAAATTGATGACAAGGTAAAATGTCTTAATTAAGGCACGTCCGATGAACACTCGCTTTATCTCAGATCGTGCTTGTCGCGCGGAAATTCGGGATGTGATTGACTTGAACAGATTACGCGTGTCTTCGTATGAGCGGGATGGAAAATTAATTATCGGTGACATTTAACTTATAATTAATTATAGCTCTGTCATTTCCTCATCCTCTCTGAGAGTTTTGGAGGGGATAGTTTGGTTTTTAAATTGCTGTGAGAAACATCCGATTTCCTCGATTGTCTTTGAAGGAGATCATCATCAACTGTCACTGAATGATATTCTGAAAACTTGAACTGCTTCATCAGTACAACCTAAACTCCACTCAGCTCTTCACACAGACATTATAACACACTCATACACACTACACACACGTACACATAGAACCCTTTTGGGCATACATACACACGTAATCATTTTTGACACACACTCTCACACACACACTCTCTCATACACACACACACACACACACACACACACACACACACACACACACACACACACACACACTATGTGACACACACACTATGTGACACACACACTATGTGACACACACACTGTGTGACACACACACTATGTGACACACACACTCGTACACACAGCGTGTGAATGTCAGCCGGAAGTGGGCTGGGTGCATCCCATCTCGTACTGCCCTTCATCTCTGTCAGTGACGACTTATTCTGGGGAAGGTGGGGGGGTGGTTGCGGAAGGAGAGAGTGTTTCTCCCCCTGATGGAGAAGGGAGAAGAGAGAGAGGAGGGGAGGTAAGGGAGGGTGGAGGGAGAGAGTGTTCTCCCCCTGTGGGAGAAGGGGAGAGAGAGTGAAGGGGAGGTAAGGGAGGGTGGAGGGAGAGAGTGTTCTCCCCCTGTGGGAGAAGGGGAGAGAGAGCGAAGGGGAGGTAAGGGAGGGTGGAGGGAGAGAGTGTTCTCCCCCTCTGGGGGAGAGAGAGCGGAGGGATGTGGGATCTTACTTGCTGACAGGACAGAGGGATGAGAGAAGAGAGAACATCACAGGTGATGAATCTAGGGTCAGGGAATGGGCACTGATGGGCGGATGGCTGTGTGTGTGTGTGTGTGTGTGTGTGACTGTGTGTGTGTGTGTGTGACTGTGTGTGTGTGTGTGTGACTGTGTGTGTGTGCGTGACTGTATTTTGTGCTTTGTCAAATTAAACCACAGGGGCAAAATAAGACATTTCATTTCACAGAGATGATTGATGGCTAAATGTGAGTCCCAGGGAAATGTCAGTTGGGCTATCCTGTGCACACACACACACACACACACACACACACACACACACACACACACACACACACACACACACTGCTTCAGCTTTGCCTGTTGTAAATAAACTAAACCACTTAAATATAGAACTACACAGACACAAAGATATGCAAGCTTTCTATGCAAGAGTCTCAACATCATACTTCCAAATCAATTGTAAAACTTAAAACTCAAACAATAGAGAAACGCACACAATCCAACTTCTGTGCAATTTGCCAACATTTAGTCACGCTTCATAGCGGGTTTATGAAGCCAACTGCATGGGAATCAGCTTCAGATCTACCATTTCCTTCAGCCAATAAGAAATCCTGAGTGACACAGCAGGAATTGGGCCTTACCCAGAATCCCTTGGGGCCTCTCCATTCTCCACAGGGGCTCCGTAGCTCCTGCCTCCTCCGGCTCCAGGGCGGTAATCACCTCTGTAACTCTGACATCGGAGACGAGGAGGTTTCAACCCGGGGTAAAAGTTTTCATTTACCCCTTGAGGCTGAAAAATGCGCCGCAACTTCTTAGCGTTTCAGAAACGATTACTGGGATTGTTTGACAAACACAGGCTGAACGAATGCTGTGTATTTTCTTTCGGCCCGTGGTAGCCATTATGCCGCAATTGGTGGAGGTTTTGATGGACAATCGGAACCAACCGGAGTGCTCTGGATCTGGGGAAACGACCAGGGAATGCTAATGTCTTGGTTATTTATTCTATTTTCCAGCGTACAAAACAGCTTCAGTCGCATTTCTGACAAAGCAAACATGGGATTGGCTGAGCAGGAAGGCTCACGCTGTGTGGTTTGAGTCTGTTTCGAGGTGGTCTCCAACTTCTAATTCCACCTCTGTGGTTTATGTAGTGAAAGGCGGGGGGGGGTGGAGAGTTTAGGGAGACACAGGGGAGGAGAGAGGAGAGAGTGGAGAAGGAGAACGGAGAAGAGAAGAGAGAGAGAGGAGAGAGAGAGAGAAAGGAGAGAGAGAGATGAGAGAGAGCAGGAAAGAGAGAGAGAGAGAGAGAGAGAGAGAGAGAGACGTGGACAGACACGTGAGACAGAGACAGATGAATATAAAGAAATTCCCAAACATGGAGGAAGTTCCTGAGATGTACAGACAGATAAACCAAAACAGAATAAAGGCAGAAGTAGCCGCATAAACATCCATCAACAACCCAACCCTCCAATCAGGTCCTGAGCTTCTCCTCCCCCTTCCTCCCCCTCTTCCTCCCCCTCTTCCTCCCCCTCTTCCTCCCCGTCTACCTGGACTCTCAGTCCCGAGTCACAGCCTCTGTGGTCTGGATGGTACCGACACTGCTCCTCACGCTTCTGTTCTCTCTGCCAAAAAGAAAGCAGACTTTGGCTTGGCTCTACGCTCAAGCCCTACTTTATGAAGGAAAATGACCTTTTAACCCCCCCTGGAGCGTGGACTCGTATTGGAGGAGCCCACTGAGTTGGTGTCCATTAATTGTCATCAAAAGCTGGAGTAGAGAGTGGAGTTCCCCACTCTGACCTTTGGTACTTTGAGGACCAGTTATGTTTCATCATTACCACTTTTGCTTTTTAATGGGCTGCATGCTGTGTCATTTATTACAGATAGTAGATTTTCTCCCAGACGTTTTCCCCCTTTTGCTTAACTGGGCCGCTGGGATGAGGTATGCGTTACATTGTTTATGTGGGTTTCCGGTGGGGTTTTTGTCGAAAGCAGCTCTCGTGCTGTTTTTACGGTCTGAGGCCACGACGGCGTGTGTGGACCTCCAGGCTGTCTGGCCTCTCCAGACAAGACAGTGTTTTCTTCTGCTATTGCAGAGAAGGACAGAGACAAGAGGGAGGGACAGAGAGAGGGACAGACAGAGGACAGACAGAGGACAGACGGAGAGATAAGAGAGAGAGCGAGAGAGCGAGGGGGAGGCAGAGAGAAGGAGAGAGTACAGAGAGAGAGAGAGAGATGAGAGAGCGAGGACAGAAAGATGAGAGAGAGAAGGACAAAAAGATATGAGGGATAGATATAAGGACAGAGAGATGAGAGAAGGCGAGACGAAGCGGAGGGAAGATGTGGAGAACAGCTGACAATGAGGAAAAAAAACAGGAAAGTGGTTTGTTTATATTTCCGATGATGGGGATGCTAGACATCCAGCTGTGTCTTCGCCCCTCAGCCAGAGCGAACCGTCTGGTCGCCCCTGAGCCGGAGCGAGCGGGCTGGTCACCCCTGCAGATTCCTGCGACCTCAGCCCTGACCTGCGAGGCGAGGTCGTTAGGAGAGAGAGAGAGGCAGGAGAGGAACGACTCCATTTCTCCGAGAGAGGTGATGAACAGGAGGCATCACAAAGCCAGCACTTTACTCTAATTGGACGGAAGGTGGCTATACCCTGGCGTCATAAATAACCCCGAGCAGGAAACGGAGGGAGGAGGGGGAGGGGGGAATCTAAGCGCACCACTTTAACTTTGCTCAGCCCCCAGACGCGCTTAACCCGCGCGGAGGCCGGGAGGGCCATCAAGGAAGTGGCGTAAATAACCTCCAAGCTAACTGATTGGTCTCCGGCTGTAAACACGGCATTGAGAACTAATATACAGGTCAGCAGTGGAGTGATTTAGACTCCCAGGAGACAGGTGGGAACTACAAGCTTTGTCTCCTTTCCAGCTCTGCCTCACCCTTTCCCCCCCGTAAACCAAGTTGGTTTGGAATTGGAGCCCGGCTATAGATATATATATATTATATATATATATATATATAATATATATATATAAATAAAAGGGGGGTGACAATAGATTTTCCCAGTCAGATGAAGGGCAGAGACGCGGGCAAAGTTAACGATGTTAAACAGCTTCGAAGAATTTGCGGCTAAGCCCCGGAGTGCCAGAATGCGGGCGGATCAAGATTTACTAGATAGCGTAAAGCCTTTTAATTTGTTTGCAAGCTTGGGCTCGTAATCAATCACCTCCTGACAGAGAGAGTAATGCACATGTCATTATTTAACTTGCTATCAATTTGCTATCGAGATAGAGGGGTGGAGGGGCGTGAAAGGGGAGGGCGAGCGAGAGTCAGGTGGAAACACAGCGAGAGGTCGTCATGGGAGAGGGGAGTGAGATTGTATCTACATGGTCCTGTGTTTAGTCCCAGACAATCTTAAGAGGTCAGATGTTTTGGGCCTAAAATGTATTGATTTGTTTTGGAACACTCTTAAAAGACTTTCAGCTTGAAGTTGTACCGGAATCCAACTTGGCAGGTCTTGGGCACCTATCACAACCATCCAACCACAACGCATTTAAAGATCACGTGACTTAACAATCGCACTATCGTACTATCGCCTTAGCGAGAAGGGGGGGCGGGGAGAAATACGGCGTATTTAGCCGGAACATTCCTAGTGGCACTTGGGGAAGAAAAGAGATGAAAAACTACCATCCTTTTTCTCCCCAGTGCTCAGCCTAATTACTTTTTTCTCCTTGGCTGTAACCTAAGAGGAGGCGTCTATCTATAACAGGAGGCCTGTCTGAGGAGGGCCCCCCCACCTCACCACCCATCTGTCACACAGGCACCTGGAGAAGCACTGCAGTCCTGAGCTGGCTAAAAGGCCCATCATTAAGGCGTTAGAATAACAAATGTATAGACATGTTGGCCCCTCAATCACAGTGATCCGGTCACGCTGGCACCTTGTACCTGGTGATGAAGCTGGCCACCTTGGCCCGGTTTAGCTGAAGGGAAGGGAGAGAGGTAAAGTTAGGAAGGTGTTCTCCTGTGTCGCGTCCGTGGGTCCGTCCGTGGCAGGATCCTTCCTGGGCTCAGCCCCCAGGTTCTTGGCTCTCCCTCTTTCTCTTGTTCTCTTTGAGGTGATGTGGAGGGTGTAGTGTCCTACTGAGATTGATACAACACACACACACACACACACACTTCCACCTGAGTACACACCAGCCCAGTACTCTCATTCTGTTTCCCTCTCATACACACACACACACACGTACGCACGCACATACGCACACACACACACACACACACACACGCAGAAACACACAGAGAGACGTGCACCAGGTCAACGTAGGTCTGGAGGGGATGATGATGAATGAATGTGAAGGGTGTCATCCTGGACAAACAGAGTCGAGACCACATGCTGTTACATCCTGAACAATATGGCTGTTACTGCGGCAGCTGGGGGAAATGTTTTAGAGCTCTTTCACGTCCGCTCTCTAGGCCCTGTGCACACCCTGAAAACTCACACACATACAGCGGTCAGAACTATACACACACATGCATACAGCGGTCAGAACTATACACACACACGCATACAGCAGTCAGAACTATACACACACACACACACACGCATACAGCAGTCAGAACCATACACACACACAGCAGTCAGAACCACACACACATGCATACAGCAGTCAGAACCACACACACACACGCACACATATAGTAGTCAGAGCCACACACACACATACAGCAGTCAGAACTATACACACACACACGCGCATGCTCAGACTCCTGTAAGATTAGTCCATAATTTTTTCCCTCGGTAACGTATCACATGCAAACACCCTCAGTCACGCAAGGTCACCAGTCTTGTATATTCTCAGCGCTGATGAATGAACACTCTGGTTGTCACCAGTCCCTGGTCCCCGCACACTGTTACCGCCAAATAAATGTGCTTGTCTCTCCTTGCTAATCTCAGATGCCCTCGTGCCGTAGCATCCTCCTGTGAGGGTGACCAGATAAATAGCTTAGCATAAACGCTCTCTTAAAATATGACATTGCCGTGGTTCAGATAGGAGGGAGTGCAGGTTCTCTGTGGGGGAGAGGTGAGGCGGCGGGCTGGGTGGCGGCAGGCAGGACACCAGGGTCTCTGGAGGTCCTCACGCAAGGTCCCCGGTGCGGCGTCGAGAGGAACGGAGGGAGGAAACCGCTGAGAGGTCAGGGAGGAGTGAGGCGATGTGTGACACATGGAGGGAGGAAGAAAGATCTAGAAGGTTTTATACTTTGAGGAGGGAGGGGGGGAGACGGGGGGAGGCGGGAGGAGGCGGGGAGGGGGGAGTCAAGGGGGTTTCCTCACAACATGTGGAGGTTTGGGAAATATATTAAACCTTGTCACATAGTAAAGGTAGAGAACTTGTCTCTATTGGTTCAGACAGTGACCTGCAGCACAAGGACAAACTATTTCCAGATGTCTGCCTGGGCTGGTCCTGTTACAGCTCCAGCCCTGCAAGGAGAGGCAGAGAGGCAGAGAGGCAGAGAGGCAGAGAGGCAGGGAAGCAGAGAGGCAGAGAGGCGGAGAGGCAGGGAAGCAGAGAGGCAGAGAGGCGGAGAGGCGAAGAGGCGGAGAGGCAGAGACGGCAGGGCGGAGGCAGGATTTTTTACTCGCAAATCAAATTTGGAGCGACGCATTAAAGCTTTGAGGCTACAGGAGAGTGCGTGTGTGAGGGTGTGTGAATGTGTCTGTGCTTCTAAAAGCGGGTGAAATATGAACGCTTAGCTGTTTCTAAAGTATTGCTTTAGATTTCTCAGCCTCCGAGCAACTGCCCAGAAGGGAATCTTTTACGTTCATTTGTTCTGCTTTTTGGCGTGTCTGTTCGACGCGGATCTGACATCAATCACTTCATTCCATTTTTATGTTCATTTTACATCACCATTTTGCGTTTTGGCCTGTCATTACCGGTGATAAATTGGGGAAATTTTTGTTTAGTAATGGTAACATTAGGCTGTAACTGCAGAGAAAAGAAGTGTGGGATGTGTATATGTATATGTGTGTGTTTGAATTGTCTTGGAAATGCTTTCTCAAATGGGATTGTAAAGTCCTCAGCCCTGCAGAAGCCTTTTCAGTCATCAGAACTCTATATATCCTCAGACATCCAGCAAGGGGCCTTTCAATGTAGTGACAACTACTGAACTGTGTTTCTGGAAGTGTTCACATTGCTGATAAAAGCAACCAAAAAGTTCAAGAGGGAGAGAGGGAGAGCGGGAGAGAGGGAGAGAGGGAGAGAGAGAAAATCGGTCTTTTAGTACCGAAAGTAAAACGATACACATACATTTCAAGACAGCTTTACAGCTGTACTGCAAACACCTTCCTAAAAAAAAAGTTTGAAACGACATTGTATATTCATAGGTACTTCGCAGTTTTGTACAGAGAAGTAGTGTGTCGAAGAAAAGTCTTTTTGCCTCATTTCCAGTCGTACTACATGACTCTCTCCTCGGAGCAGAAAGAGAAACCGACTGCACACGATATTCCCAGAGAATCCCTGGATACCCCTCGAAATCACAGAAGCGCTCGGGGGCATCTAGCAACGTCGCAGGAGACCAGAGTGAATGGAGTCTTATTGTGGAGGGGAGGGATATGACAAAGTAAGCCTCGTGTTCCCGTCGCTATCCGGCTCCTCTCCAACCCTCCAGATCCGGGCCTTTTAATGCCCAGGAATGTCGGCTGGCCCCGGGCCGTCCCTGTGGGTTCCTCGCCCCGTCTCCAATCCACCTGCTGGTGATTCCGTCTTCCTGCCGCGCCACCTGAATCCCAGACGGGCTTCCAGCCCATGAAAAGACTTTTGATTCCAAGAGGAGATCAAAACACATGGAAGCGAAACTCGCATCAGATCCCTGAGTGTGTGATGGGCTCTGCTGAGCTGGCTGCAGTGAGACCAGACGCAGAGACCTCCACACACACTTCCTCACGGCTTCGTGTCGAGGCCCAGAACTCCGGTTCCGCCACTACCGGCTTTGCTAATGCGGATGTATTGAAGCCACAGTGAAATTGGTTGGTTAACCGGGCTCCCCGCATTTCAAGCATCGGGATCCACTTAGCCAGGTTAACTCCAGGGCATGGTAGGGAAACCTCTGGCCCCCCCGGCTTTGTGTGTGTGTGTGTGTGTGTCCCGGCTAACGCAGCAGCAAGCAGCAACAGCACGCAACAACAGCACGCAACAGCACGCAACAGCACGCAACAACAGCACGCAACAGCACGCAGCAACAGAACGCAACAGCATGCAGCAACAGCACGCAGTAACAGCACGCAACAGCACGCAACATCACACAACAACAGCACGCAACAGCACGCAGCAACAGCACGCAGCAACATCATGCAGCAACAGCACGCAACAACAGCACGCAACAACAGCATGCAGCAACAGCATGCAGCAACAGTACGCAACAACAGCACGCAACAACAGCACGCAACAGCATGCTGCAACAGCACGCAACAGCATGCAACAGCATGCAGCAACAGCACGCAACAACAGCATTCAGCAACAGCACGCAACAACAGCACGCAACAGCACGCAACAACAGCATGCAGCAACAGCATGCAGCAACAGCATGCAGCAACAGGATGCAGCAACAGCACGCAACAACAGCATGCAGCAACAGCACGCAACAACAGCACGCAGCAACAGCACGCAGTAACAGCATGCAGCAACAGCACGCAGTAACAGCATGCAGCAACAGCACGAACAGTATACAGCAACAGCATGCAGCAACAGCATGCAACAGCACACAACAGCACGCAACAACAGCATGAACAGCACACAGCAACACGCAGCAACACGCAGCAACACGCAGCGACACGCAGCAACAGCACGCAACAACAGCAAGCAACAGCACGCAACAACAGCACGCAACAGCATGCAGCAACAGCACGCAACAACAGCACGCAACAGCACGCAACAACAGCACGCAACAGCATGCAGCAACAGCACGCAACAACAGCATGCAGCAACAGCACGAACAGTATACAGCAACAGCATGCAGCAACAGCATGCAACAGCACACAACAACAGCATGAACAGCACGCAGCAACACGCAGCAACACGCAGCAACACGCAGCAACACGGCGCTCTGGGCTGAAGCAGCAATGGCGTGGCTTTCCACGGCACGTCAACCTCTTACTCCCAGCGATCAGGAAATTAAAAAATTCACTCTGAAAACAACACAGCAGGTTTTACTCAACCCCCCCTCGCAACTTAGCGCACACAATTAGTCCAAACTATCGGACTGAAGATGGGATCTTTTTCCGCCCCAGAGACGATCGAATGTTTCATTTTAATCATGCTGATTAGTGCCGCTGATAAATTCTCCAGACAAACACACCAGGTCAGCGTTTTTTCCCTCTTATCAGGCCTTCTGCTCTCACGCAAGCGTTCTGGTTCCTCCCTCCACACCTCTCCTGACCTCCGCGTTCCATTGAACCAAGCTTCGGAATCGGCGGTTGCATTTCTCCGTGACAACGGTTGCCGTGGGTCGCGACCCCGTAACATTCTTACGCATCTCTTATCGGAGAAGCCCAGAGATAACATGGAACAAGGCTGCTGACCTGCAGCGATCACGCCCCGCTCACCTCTGCGGGTCAGGCCGCTTTGAGACCTAGCGTGGGGTTTAAGACATCATCAGGATCCTCAAATCCACTTAATTCAACGTGATGCCTTTTAATAGGCTTTGTTGACAGCCTCTCTGAAGTCTAATCCCACCTGTAAACACTCAGCGTCTCCAAGCAGGTGGACAGCAGAGCCAACGCAGCGCTCCGCGTAGCGCTGTCATCGGCTTCCTAATCCAGACTGACAAGCTGGCATCAACGAGCTCGGCTGTCCGAGGAGCCCAGACAGGGACTAGCGAGGGGCCGTGCTGAATGTGTTGATGTGTCCATCTGAAACCAGCCCTATTCCAAGATCCTTGCTTCCTGGAGACCCTCCAAGCTGAGATGTGCTTCGCCCTGCTTTGAGGAGTCGGCAACTGTCGACTGGTACAGTGATTCTTGGCATGGTCTCCTGCGAAGACATGGCACGGGACGAGTGTTAGCGATTACAGCTAGTTATCCCTTATTAAACATGATTTATGTCTCGGGCTAAGAAGGTGTGGTGGAGATTCTGTTACACTTACATTTTCGGGCGTATGTAGCGATGAAGCCTGCCAAGATCATAAGATCGGTAAATTCAACGGGTCAACGAACTTAAGTCACGTTCGTAAAGGCTTTGAGGCTGCTAAGGCCAGTTTCAAAGCCAAACATTAAAGCTGCAAAACATTAATAGAATTTGAATGACTCGTTTGGAGTGAAAAATTGGTACGGTGTCGCCTATCATACCCACACTTCAGAAAGATCTCCAAAGATTCAATAGCAACAGTCTAAATGGTGTTGCAAGCTGAAAACAGTATCAGCCATCTAACATGTGTGTCTCGTTTAAGACAGTTGTCTTGGAGAGACCCTGCACGACTCGACAGCACGCCGTCGTCACAACAGTCAGGACAAACTAGAATCCCATTGGACACACAAGACTGAGGACGAATCTGAACTCCCTGCACCAAGCCACAGTATTGACCCCTTCGCTGTGGTGAGAAATTGAAGTCCCGCAGATAAGATTAAAGGTAATTGAGGGGTAATGCTCCTTACAAACAATGACATGTTTTTCCCTCTTTAAGAGGTTAATGACCCATGTCTTCCACACAGCTCTCTCTCTCTCTGTCTCTCTCTCTGTCTCTCTCTCTGTCTCACTCACTGTCTCTGTCTGTCTCTGTGTGTGTGTGTGTCTCTGGCTCTCCCTGTGTCAGTCTCTCTGTCTCTCTTACTGTTTATGTCTGTCTCTGTGTGTCTCTCTGGCTCTCTATCTCTCTGTGTCTGTCTCTCTCACCGTCTCTCTGTCTCTGTGCGTGACTCTCTTTTTCTCTCTTTGTCTCTCGCTCTGTCTCTCGCTCTCTCACTCTCTCTCCCCCTCTCTCTCCCTCTCTCTCTCTCTCTCTCTTTGTCTAACTGGCCCTGAAAACAACGTGTCCAAATCGCATCTTATAAAGTATGGAGTATACAATAATTAATCCCTGTAAGCTTGCGATTATGGTCACACCAAGCAGACACAACAAGAACACACAAACAAACTCAAGGAGAATGCCACATTCATACAATCTGCATCCGCATACTCGTGTTATTTTGAAGATCACAGTTGGTGAAACCATGCTGTTTTATTTTTTATTTTTTTTAAAGTTCCATTAGATCTCTGCCTTAATGACAGGAGAGATAAGCACTAACTCATTAGCATGGAGAGGCCCTGGAAGGAATGAAGTAATCAAACGGTAATTCCACAGACAAACACCGGGGCCATAAATCACTTTCTCCCACACGCAGAGCGAGCAGATTACGCTGACACCATGACCGCCTCGCAAATACCGACCTGCAACCGCCTGCAACGACCTCCACACAACTTACATGCTCCCAAAGACACGGAACTCCCTGACCCAGACTGGCACACAGATAAAGGCTTGTCTGACCTCGGCCAAGTACTACCCGGTTAGCTTGGGAGAGAACGTAATTACTTTTGAAAGTGCCTTATGGTTCTAAGTGGTTTGGAGGTACCTTGTGCTATGTTCTAGATGGACTCCAGACAGCCCCCCCTCTTCCCCCATCTAGTCTGCAATCTGTGCATTCTGCCTTGTTTTCCATTGCAGAGACTAATGAAGATGAATTGCTAAATCTCAGTACATCAAACACCTACTGTACCCTTTGGTCACAAACCATGCAACATGTATAAATGTCCCTCCGCCCCCACAGGCTCTGGACGGCTGGAAACAAAGACACCTCAGTAACGATGGGTCAGAGTCAGCGAGTCAGAGAGTCAGAGAAGGCGATGCTGCCCCCCCCCCCCCCCGCCTCCTCCCCCCCGCTCCCCTTCATCTCTCTGTCTCCTCGGAGGAGGACCAGACAGGCCTGCTTCGTGGCTGCGTGGCAGTCGTGTTATTTATCTCGTTGATGTATGTATTTCCTGAGTTGCCAACGCCCACCTTCTCGTGGCCTACATTGGCCCTGTCTGATAAATATAAACACACACTGCTTATCATTTCTAGCATGCTGGGAGAGAGGCAACATGGCTTCACAGGCCTGGTTTCCTGCATGTTTTTTCTGCTGACACTTTCATCCATTTCCCTGCAGCTCCACTCTGAGTTCCTTTTTTGGGAAGGGGGAGGGTGAGGGAGGGCTGCTCCCCACACGCGACTGTTGTGGTAAAACCGTTTTTAGATCCTTTTTTGGAGCTACTGGAAGCATTCTGAGGGTTCTAAAAGACCTGAAACTAGGCAGTCAAATGGTACAGTATGTCTGAAACCCACAACTGAAGCGCAACACCACCATGCAGCCGTCATATCCACACCAGGTTCTGTCTTCTCTTAGACTGCATGAACATCTGACAGAGCGTAACCACATTTCTTATTTCTCTGTTTAATATTTCCACCGCGCAGTCACACTCCCAGAAGTCCCTGCCACCTCTGAGGACCACTAATATGAGGCCTGTCGCGTGAGAGGCTCTCCCCAGGGACGGAGCCCCGCCGCGGGCTTCTCTTCTCTGGAACAGCTCCTGGTCCCTGGAGGGGAGACAGTGATAGCTGCTGCTATTCAGCGGATGGGAAAAGCACTTAGCCTTCCTGGGAATCCCCTTAGCACTGCTGGTGCTCCCTGGCGGTCATGTGACACTCGAAGGCCCCAGCGACCACGCCTTCCCGGGCCTGGGGAGAGGCTGGGGATGGAAGGGTGTGGGGCCACGGCGGAGGGGGGGCGGGGGGGGAGGGGCGCGGAGGGAGGGGCCAGGATGGGAGTACTGCTTGGAGTGCAAGGGGTCAGGTTGCATCCAGGGTCACGTCTGGAGCAGATAACTAAAGTCCAGACGTGAGAATGAGGTGCTTGTGCATGCAAGTACACGTGTGTGTGTCCGTGAACAAGACTAGCAGGGGTTAGTGCATGCAAGTACACGTGTGTGTGTCCGTGAACAAGACTAGCAGGGGTTAGTTGCAGTATTTATGAGTCTTCTGACTGCTTGGAGGAGACCCAGGTTCTGTCGTGAGCTCTCATGTACAGGCGGCAACTACTGAGGGGTCAGGCACAACACATGTATGGAAGGTCACCAAGTGCAATTAAAGACGTTCCAAAAACAAACCCACACGAAGCGGAATCGAGATGAGTTGAAATGAGCCAAACGCAGCCAGCCTAAAGCCGGCCAGACAGCGAGCTCTCTCGATGACGAGGAAGTTATTCGTTCTTGATGACTAAATCTCAGAGAAACTCAAACACGAAAGGTCAGCCTTGGAGGAGAGCAGGAGAATTTAGAAAAGTCACCCAAAAAAAAAAGAACAGAAAACCGTAGCGATGCGCTCTGCGAAGGAGGAGGGGTGATCCAGACACGAAAAGAGCCTAAATGCTGTATACACGAGCTCAGGTCTAGACTCCAGTTGCTGACTAACATCACCCTACCACTCCGCGCCCCCATACCCCCACCTCGTCACTCCTCGCTCTTCCATCCTCCGAACGGCGAGCAGTGCTGAGCGGAGAGGGGTGGATTAGACAAGAGGGAGAGAGACAGAGGAGGGGTGGGAGAGGAGAGAACGGTCGAACCCCATGGACTCGCTGTTCGCATGTGCACTGTCTCAGACCTGGAGATGAAGGGGGATTAGGAGGGACTCTGACGGAATCTTTCCTGAGGTCGGACCCCGGAAACGGAACAACGGGACGGAGGGAGGGGGGGGAAGGGGGAAGGAGGGGGGGGGCGGGGGGGGTGACCATGACCCAAAGTTTTTAAGAAGTGAGCTGGGACATACTTTAGATTGTTAGCGGTTGTAAATGATTCGGGGCACTGTGCTGGCATTCTAGTCGTAATTCAAATTCCCGTCATTCCTTCGTTGTTTCTGTCGGATTAGACAGAGAACCGTGCAAGGTTAAGGGGTGGAGGGCACAGTTAGGACCCGAGTCGACCTATCGTATTTTTCTGCGCGCCTGAATAGAACGTTTGCCTTCCACTTTCCTCCCTTTGGCCTCCCTTTCCTTCGTCGTCCCGCAGGCTTAACAACGGCAACATTACTCACCTGCTGACAAGAATGGCAGCCTGCCGTCCCTCCTCTGCACAGCTGCTTCTGAGGATGCACCAGTTCCCTGCCTCCTCTCTCTCTCTCCCGCTTTTTCCTTCTTCTTTGTGGCTTAAAGAATGGTAAACAAACACTGATGTCCAGTTCGATTTTCCTGCTGGCTTTGGAGGGAAGGTTGGAGGGAGGGAGGGGGGGATGGGAGGAGGAGGGGGGGAGAGGTGCTCTCTCTGAAAGTCGCCAGGCTCTTCTGGAGAGAGAGATTAGAGAAGGCCTGGCTGTCAACAGTGAGAGGAGACCGACCAGTGCCGACGCTTGCTCCGGAGAGCTGGGGCCTCAGCCTTGGGAGAGTGTTGTGTGTGTGTGTGTGTGTTGTTGTGTGGTGAGTGGTGTGTGTGGGGGGGGCTGTGGTGTGCTTCGTGTGGCGTGGCGTGTGTTGTTGGCTTGGAACTGTCTCAAGCGCTGCGCACGTTATTTTTTGTGTGATCTACTTTGTAAGGGGGGGTAGCACATGTTAACCATGATGTGTGTGTGTGTGTGTGTGTGCTGGTGCGTGTTTGTGTGCGCGCTGGTGTGTGTGTGTGTTGGTGCAGCCACAGCACTGTTTGCCTGCTAGCAGATGTTAGCGTGCTAGAACAGGAGATGATTGGCGTGTTTGTGTGTACCAGAGGTTTGTGTGCAATTCCCGCGCAGGACCTCAGCTGTACGTTCGGCCCCACCCACGCACGCCCTCCTTCCCTGTTTGCAAACACATATCACTGAAGATGAATATGCATTTCCTCAGTCATAATTCATACAGTAACTGCATGTCCTGTGCTGTTCTCTGCTTAGGAGGAGGAGGGGTAAGGAGTAGGGAGGAGGGAGGAGGGGGATGGAGGGGGGAGGAGGAGGGAGGAGTAGGGAGAGGGTGTTTATACAAGTCTTGAGCGTTTTTTCAGCAGCTGCATCATTGGACACAGACCTAATTTCCTCTCTTACGACACCCAGTAAAAGGACCTGGGTGTGGAGCAGTGAAAGCAGAAGTGCTTGTGTTCCTTTCTGGTTTGTCAGGATGAAGGCAGTATATAGGCTTGCTAGCATTTCCCAGCGGGCGGCTTGGTCTACGTGACCTCTGTAAAAGCTTCCGGTTCTGTCACCACCAGCGAGCTCGCTGAAATAAATTGGCTTTGGTCTCCACGGAGGAGTTTGTTGCCGCTGTGAACCCTGGGCCATATTGGTAGAGTAGCAGTCTCACTAGAGGAGTGTGTGTGTGTGTGTGCGTGACCGTATGTGCAAGGCCTTGACCCTCGCGACACATTGGGTGTGTGTGTGTCTGCGTGTGTGTGTGTTCGAGGTGTTTAACCTCTAAGCGCCCCACTGTGTGTGTGTGTGTGTGTGTGTGGGAGCATAACTCACATGAAGAGCGTGTGACCATGTGACAGTCCTGCAGACACACACTAATAGAGAGCTCAATACTCTGGTTACAACGCTCCATATCCCCAACGTATTTCATATTTCATTCGAACACTTAGTACCAAAGCATCGACTGATTTCATTCATATTTAAGTCGTTTTGGGAGAATGTCTAACTTGCTGGTGGTCTGTTTGATAGAGGTGGACTGTCCATCCTAAACACAACCAAATGCCAGTGGGAAAGGCCTAGATTACCTCACGATTCCAAGGATGTTGAGTACATGAGGAAGAATCGTCCAAGCGAGCAGAAAGCCAGGTACGCCAGCGTGGTCAAAGGTCACCGGTGGATGTTCTCGCACGACCCAGTGCGTACCAGGGTTGTTTGGACTACAATACCCATCAGTTTCCTCTCAACAGCCAATGAGGGTCCTGCCCTGCCTTCTTTTTATGCAATAAGAGGGTTGCAGAAAGTTTTTTTTTTCTTCTTGTTTTGACACGACATTATGGATTCAGCCATTCGCTTCAACTGCTCGGTTCTCGAAAGTCTGCTCTTGAAGTCAGGAGGCCCAGTTACATTTCAGTAAGTGAGAAGCAGGGAGCGGGAGAGATACCGAATGCCAACTTTAGACTTCAGGAACTGTGACTTGAATATCAATGAGGTGAATGCGATTCACCTCGTTCTTACCCCATCTGGTAATGTTGTGCACTGGAGGGATGTAAGAGAAGGAACATAAAGGTGAAAAACGAGTGTGCGCGTGTGTTTATGTGTGTGTCTTTATGCTTGTCAAGGAACATTTGCGTGTGCGTGCATGCGTGCATGTTACATCTCTCTCATGTGTGGGCTGATTTGTGGATGTGTGTATGTGCGTGTGGGGAGTGATTTGTGGATGTGTGTGTGTGTATGTGTGTGTGTGTGTGGGGACTGATTTGTGGATGTGTGTGTGTGTGTATATGTGTGTGTGTGTGTGTGTGTGTGTGTGTGTGTGTGTGGGGAGTGATTTGTGGATGTGTGTGTGTGTGTGTGAGGGGGGAGTGAGGGGGAGGGCAGATGGCTGTAGACTGCTGTTCATGATGTTGGTGTCATCAAGAGACAGGTCATGATGACTGTGTTGTGTAACCTTTCCTCTATCAGCTCCCTCACCACATCCTTTGTGCTCAGGGAGGATGACTTGGCAGAAACACCAGGGAGTGTCACGCTGAAGCCAAGGACCACTGAGACATTCTTCCACATCTTATCATGTCAGAAATATTTGGTCAGATGTTTGATGAGTCTGATTATCGGAAAGGCAACAGTCAGTTTAAGTTGCAAACGGAGCCACCTGATTCAGCCATGTGACCTGTAAAAGTTTCTTAGGAGATTTGCAAAAAAAATAGAGAAAAAACACATACTCTCTTCTTCCATCTCTCTTCTCTCTTCACCCTCCTGTCCTCTCTTCTCGCTCCTCCTCTCCTCCCCCTCCCTCCTCCTCTCCTCCTCTCCTCCCCCTCCTTTCCTCTCCTCTCCTTCCTCCTCCTCCCTCCCCCTCTCCTCCCTCCCCCTCCCTCTCCTTTCCTCCCTCCTCCTCTCCTGCCTCCTCCTCTCCTCCTCTCCTCCTTTCCTCCTCCCTCCTGAAGCAGCATATCTGCCCCCAGTGTGTAGGAGGGGGGCCAGGCAGCTGAATCACCTCTCCAAGGTCAGAGTGAATGGTGCTCTCATAATTACCACTGAGGGTAATTAGTTTCCACAGTCCAAGGTCTCCCGCGCCTCCCACACACACCTTTACTCTGTCACATGCCCCCCCCCCCTCCAGGGCCCCCCACCCATGGCCAGGAAAAATGAAGCCTCCTTCTTGAACTGGGCTGCACAGGCCACCTCGATCTATAATAAGGTCCCTATTGGAAGCTCAGTATTTCTGACTGTATGTGTAGTGTTGTGTGTATATACAGGGCCAGCAGGGAGTGTGTGGTGTGTGGTGTGGGCATACGGCACTGTGGAAATAACGATGCTTCTTCTCTGAAGACTGTATCACAATGTCAACGGCGGGAGAAAATCATTAGCCTTCACGCAGTTAATGAAAGTCAAAGATTAAGTCAACGGTTCCAAAGAGAGAGGCATTACTCAGATGCCTAGCTGACATCATTAATAAAGTTCTCTCTCTCACCCCCTCTCTTCCTGCCTGGCCTCCCCTCCTGCCCGGCCTCCCCCTCACCTGCCTGGCCTCC
>BROE01000022.1:200576-228883 GCA_036571765.1 Plecoglossus altivelis | reverse complement strand
ATGTGTGTGTGTGTGTGTGTGGCGGGAGTGATTTGTGGAATTGTGTGTGTGGTGTGTGAGGGGAGTGAGGGGAGGGGCAAGTATGGCTGTAGGACTGCTGCTTATTGTTCATGATGTTGGTGTCATCAAGAGACAGGTCATGATGACTGTGTTGTGTAACCTTTCCTCTATCAGCTCCCTCACCACATCCTTTGTGCTCAGGGAGGATGACTTGGCAGAAACACCAGGGAGTGTCACGCTGAAGCCAAGGACCACTGAGACATTCTTCCACATCTTATCATGTCAGAAATATTTGGTCAGATGCTTGATGAGTCTGATTATCGGAAAGGCAACAGTCAGTTTAAGTTGCAAACGGAGCCACCTGATTCAGCCATGTGACCTGTAAAAGTTTCTTAGGAGATTTGCAAAAAAAATAGAGAAAAAACACATACTCTCTTCTTCCATCTCTCTTCTCTCTTTCACCCGCCTGTCCTCTCTTCTCGCTCCTCCTTCTCCTCCCCCCTCCCTCCTTCCGTCCGCCTCTCTCCCCTCCTTTCCTCTCCTCTCCTTCCTCCTTCCTCCCTCCCCCTTCTTCCTCCCTCCCCCTCCCTCTCCTTTCCTCCTCTTCCTCCTCTCCTGCCTCCTCCTCTCCTCCTCTCCTTCCTTTCCTCCTCCCTCCTGGAAGCAGCATATCTGCCCCCAGTGTGTAGGAGGGGGGCCAGGCAGCTGAATCACCTCTCCAAGGTCAGAGTGAATGGTGCTCTCATAATTACCACTGAGGGTAATTAGTTTCCACAGTCCAAGGTCTCCCGCGCCTCCCACACACACCTTTACTCTGTCACATGCCCCCCCCCCCCCCCCCCCTCAGTGCCCCCACCCATGGCCAGGAAAAATGAAGCCTCCTTCTTGAACTGGGCTGCACAGGCCACCTCGATCTATAATAAGGTCCCTATTGGAAGCTCAGTATTTCTGACTGTATGTGTAGTGTTGTGTGTATATACAGGGCCAGCAGGGAGTGTGTGTGTGTGTGTGGGCATACGCACTGTGGAAAATAACGATGCTTCTTCTCTGAAGACTGTATCACAATGTCAACGGCGGGAGAAAATCATTAGCCTTCACGCAGTTAATGAAAGTCAAAGATTAAGTCAACGGTTCCAAAGAGAGAGGCATTACTCAGATGCCTAGCTGACATCATTAATAAAGTTCTCTCTCTCACCCCTCTTCTCCTCTCACCTCCCCCTCCAAGTCTCTCTATCTCCCCTCTCACCCACTCCCTCTCACTCACTCCCTCCCCCTCCTCCCCCCCACACCGGCCTCCACCCCTCCTGCCCGGCCTCCCCCTCACCTGCCTGGCCTCCCCCCCTCCTGCCTTGCCTCCACCCCTCCTGCCTTGCCTCCCCCCCTCCTGCCTTGCCTCCCCCTCCTCCTTGCCTCCCCCCTCCTGCTCGGCCTCCCCCATGGTGTCCATGTGGATATTCTCCTCCTTCTCCCTCTTTTTCTCCTTCAGTAACTTTCTCGCAGCAACAAACATCTCATTTCCAGCCTCCCGTGGCGGGGACGGGAAATGCTACTAGACCCAACAATCAAACAAGCTTGAGAACACAGACCTAGGCATGGACTCTCTCACACACACAAACACACACACACACACACGCACGCACAGCACAGCATCACAAATCTGAGTGTGCCAATAGAGCAGAACGGCACTGGAGAGTAAGAGAGCCCAAAGAGCAGCCTGCTGTAGATAGAGACAAGCTGACTTCAGCCTCTTCTCTCTCCCTGGAGTTCCACCCCAAGCAGACGGTCTCTCCTCTCTGTTTCAAGTGAGCGCGATACACCTGTCACTCCAAGCTCCATAGACACTTCAGCTTGACTCAGCTATTATCCACTGTCTCTGTCCTTCTCTTTCCCTTCTCTCGCCTTCTCTGTCTCTATCTCCCTCTCCTTCTCTCTCCTCTCTCTTCTTCTTTCTCTCCATCCCTCTCTCTCTCTCTCCTTCTCTCTCTCTCCTTCTCTCTCTCACACCTGCGTGGGTCTGGTATTTCGGGGCGAGCGACAGCTCACCTCAGCACCATCGGCCCATCTGCCTCCCTCGCCTCGTATCATCGGAGCAGCAATCGAGGCCACGCAAAACTGCCTGCCTCCCCGAAAAAGAGATGAGCTCCACCCTGTTCCTCTCCTCCCTCCTCCTCCGCCCCCGCCTGCACTAATAGCAGCCGCCATCTGCGACGGAGGCCATCAGCTCTAATGTCACGTCGTAAGGCCCCCTCGCACATCCGCTCTACCAGAAGGCCATGTTTACTTCTCCTTGACACGTGCCTCCCCCCCCCGCATTCTTTCCTCCTCCCTCCCTCCCCCCTTCATTATTTCCTCCCTCCCCCCTCCAGTCTTTCCTCCCTCCCTCCCTTCATCCCTCCATCCCGGTTCCCTCGGTTACTTCCCCAGGACTCACGACTCCCCCCTCCCCCATCCTTCTGGCCCTCCCTCCCTCCTTCAATCCCTCCATCCCGGTTCCCTCGGTTACTTCCCCAGGACTCACGACTACCCCCCCTCCCCATCCTTCTGGCCCTCCCACCATCTTTCCCTTCCTCCCTCCTTGCTCCCTCGGTTAATTCTCCTTAACGACTGCATCGCACCTCATAAAGAACCAGTGATTAGGCAGCAGATTCCTCCTATGAACAAACTTTGTTAAGGAGTTGGCGGTATTGACTCCTCTCGGGGAGAGAGTCTCCAGTCTGCCGGTAGGAGACCTGGACGGCGGGACATTGATTGTCAGAGTAGCGGGCTGTCCGTCGATCAATCGCAGGGCTCTCCAGGGGTCACGGCTAAATCCAGTGGCGTGACCGAGAAGGGTTTACTATGGCTGAAAACGTTCCATCAGCATGGGCCAAGACTACACAGGAAAAACCCTGTTGGAGTCCCTGGTGGGTATTCGATTGAATACACTTAGTTCTGGAATATGCAGCTGCACAGAAAACACACACAAACAGACACACGCACTGTATCAGAAACCGCACTATTCCACAGGTAGAAATCATTAACCCAGCATGACTGGAACCGGGCTCTTCTAGAACAAGTGTCCCAGCGTGACTCTGCCTGTTGGGCCTCCAGACGGGCCCTAATCAGAACATTCCAATGACATGTTATGTGTACAGCTGGGTATTGATGCAAAGACCCTTTTCAATCCAAAAACAAGATCAATGGAGCAATTTGGGGTGGCAAAACAAGTAGTTGTATCTTCAGTTAAAGTATGTCTAGTTACAGTATCTCTAGTTACAGTATCTCTAGTTACAGTATCTCCAGTTGCAGTATCTCTAGTTACAGTATCTCTAGTTAAAGTATCTCTAATTACAGTATCTCTAGTTACAGTATCTCTAGTTACAGTATGTCTAATTACAGTATCTCTAGTTACAGTATCTCTAATTACAGTATCTCTAGTTACAGTATCTCTAGTTAAAGTATCTCTTGTTACAGTATCTCTAGTTACAGTATCTCTAGTTACAGTATCTCTAGCTACAGTATCTCTAATTACAGTATCTCTAATTACAGTATCTCTAGTTACAGTATCTCTAGTTACAGTATCTCTAATTACAGTATCTCTAGTTACAGTATCTCTAGCTACAGTATCTCTAATTACAGTATCTCTAATTACAGTATCTCTAGTTACAGTATCTCTAGTTACAGTATCTCTAGTTAAAGTATCTCTAGTTACAGTATCTCTAGTTACAGTATCTCTAATTACAGTATCTCTTGTTACAGTATCTCTAGTTAAAGTATCTCTAATTACAGTATCTCTAGTTAAAGTATCTCTTGTTGCAGTATCTCTAGTTACAGTATCTCTAGTTACAGTATCTCTAGTTACAGTATCTCTAATTACAGTATCTCTAGTTAAAGTATCTCTTGTTGCAGTATCTCTAGTTACAGTATCTCTAGTTACAGTATCTTTAGTTACAGTATCTCTAGCTACAGTATCTCTAGTTACAGTATCTCTAGTTGCAGTATCTCTAGTTACAAACAGAGAGCCAGATAGAGGAAATGTGTTGACCCATTTTTGACCAAATCAGTGACTTTTGCGTGAGCTGTGTGTAGTTTTACCAATCTACTGGTCACGATGTTGTAAAAAAATATATAACTCAATTGCTAAATTGAGTTGACAGAATATAGCTGCTCCGAGGTTAGATGTGGCCGCTCTATAGCCAAAATCTAATCTACACACAAACTGAACAAAGCAGAGCTCGAAGGTGAATTCGATGTACCGCAATCCTTAAGTCAATTACCTCATTAGGGTCTGAAATAGTGTTCTATTGTAAACACGAACAATCTGTTCACATGCACGGAGTAATGGCGTGGTCTATTCAGGGGTTGATCCCATCAAAGATAGCTGTGCTGTGTTTATCTTTCTCTTTCCTTCCGGTCTCAGCAAGGAGAGCAAAGAAAGGAGAGAACGCTAACTAAAGCTACCGACTGCCCACCATAGCAAAGCATCATGACTCATGTAGACCCTCGCAAAGTCAGTTTGGATTTACCACAGACGGAATTTGAGTCGTTCGATTACCTGAAAAATAAACTTGGTCTCATTGAGTTGGCTAAGTGGCAAGGTCATTGTGAACCGACTACAAACAAATTAACTTTCGAATGAGACAATCAAAAGCTTCTCATCAACCAGAAGTCTTGTTAAGAGAAACAATCAAAACATCAAATAACCGAATCTCCATTTTGTTCTTCAAGCAGAGCCTGCAGTCGCTAAAGGTTCTTGTTAACACCTAGCTCCTGTTCTTAACAGCCTCTTTACAGCTCCAAGCTCTCGCTCACGCTGGGAACTATTCATTTCATCTGCTTTCCACCAAGCAAAGTCGTGGAGAGGCGAATGGTAGCTAATCCATTTAGTGTGTTTGGCATGCAAGCAGTGCGTCCAGGGAACAACATTCCATTGGAGGTTGTTGTTCTGCAGAGCGTACGGCCAGCGACATCTTGATTAGGCCTTTTTACCACCACACCTGAGCTTACTTCATGGAATCAGTTTAGTATTGACACCTTTTGTCCTTAGCTTTGCTTCTTTGTTGCTCTGCTTTGTGGCTGGTGGTGAGGAGCAGAGGAGCAGGTGTTGAGGAGGAGAGGAGAGGGGGAGGAGCAGGTGTTGAGGAGGACGAGGAGAGGGAGAGAAGGAGAGGAGCAGGTGTTGAGGAGGAGAGGCGGGAAGGGAGAGGAGGAGTGGAGCAGGTGTTGAGGAGGAGGAGAGGGGGAGTAGCAGGGGTTGAGGAGGAGGAGAGGGGGAGGAGGAGATGAGCAGGTGTTGAGGAGAGGGAGAGAAGGAGAGGAGCAGGTGTTGAGGAGGAGCAGGTGTTGAGGAGGAGGGGAGGAGAGGAGGAGGAGCATTGAGCCAAAGTTCTAGAGGCTGGAGGAGATCATCTGCATCTTAACATCTGTTCTTCCTGCTCCTCCATCATTCTGTCTCTCCACCTGTCTGTTTCTCTTGCCTTCTTGTTTTTCAATCTCCCCCTTATCTTGTTCTCCCTTCCTCCCCTCCCTCTCCTCTCCCTCTCCTCTCCTTTCTCTTCTCCTTTCTCACTTCATCTCCTTCCTCTCTCCTTATCCTCTCCTCCCTCTCTCTCCTCTAACTCTCCCTCTCCTTTCTCTCATCTCCTCCCTCCCTCTCACTTCCTCCCTTCCTCTCTCTCCTTGCCCTCTCCCCTTCGCTCTCCTCTCCCCCTCGCTCCACGTTCATCCATTCCCTCTCTTTTCCTCCTCCTCCGCTTCTCATCCCGTCTCTCCTCGGTTCTGAACATCCCCAGCCAGCAGGCCACCTCCTGCATCGCGTGATTACTTTAGAAAGCCAACACTTATTCATGTTAGCGTTTATTTCTGCTTATTTTGATTAATAGTTCTTTTTTATTGTCGGCCCAATAACTTTATGGAGTGTTTAGCAGTCTCATGGTGCAAGATTGACCTTCCAGCAAAATGTCCCCACACTGCTATAATCTCATTAGAGAAACTGCACTGTAGGTTTTAACAGTGTGTTGTAATATTAAAGGAAAATATTGGTGCCCTTGTAATTGACAGCTTTACTTGTACAGCTTTATGGAAAACAATATAACGGGTAAAATACTTCTAATTGAAACGTGACCATTTTAAGAGGGTGAATTCGCACTCCGGATTAGACAAACTATAAAAGCAAATTATCTATCATCCTTCTGAATTCACTCCAAAAAAAAGGGATTACATTAGCATTAGCATGCAGCTACAACTTCCTTTCATGGGGTTGAAGCAAGCTTACATTTTCTAGAGTCGTCTATCAGAAGATCAGCAGTTGTGCGGCTTAAAGGCTACATCTCTAGGAAGTATCTTCCATTTCCTCTAATAGCACTATCTCTGATATGATGTTTACCCCAGTGACAGGTGAGATAACGCGAGGATTTCTCTGGTTCGGAACATCTGCGGTGTCTCTTCTTTCCCTCCTCACCATAATAACATTATCAAAGTTTTCCCTTCAGACAGTTGATGTCACCCGAAGGGGATTATCTTCTCAATGCAACTTTCTCCCGTAAACCTCCGAATCTGACACACTCAAAGGAAACTAGTACACACACGCACGCACACTTAAAAAGTGTACAAACGCACAGACACAAACGTACCCTTAAGCCCCCCAGCACACATGCATGCACACCCACCAGGTAATGGTTTGCGGAGGGCCCATATTAAGATGGGTCGGTGGTATTGTGGTAGCAGGGGAAGGTATTAAGCGAGGGAAGAGGGGTTAATATTGCAGTGTGAATGAGGCAATCCAGCTTCATCGTACCACTGAGGAGGAGAGAGAGGGAGATTCAGAACCATTTCACGGGTCACAACGGCCGAACAAATTACACTGGAGGCAGTCTTATGAGGGATAAGGAATATCAAGATGTGTGTGTGTGTGTGATTCTAGGCATGTGTGTGTGTGTGATTCTATGCATGTGTGTGTGGTTCTAGGCATGTGTGTGTGTGTGATTCTATGCATGTGTGTGTGTGTGTTTGCGTTTCTAGGCATGTGTGTGTGTGTGTGATTCTATGCATATATGTGTGTGTGTTTCTATGCATGTGTGTTTCTGTGTTTGTGTATACTGTATGTCTTTGTTTATGTGTCTGTGTGCGGTCTGTGTGTGTGTTTTTCTACGTGTATGTGTGTTTGTATGTATAACTGTGTGTGTGTATGTTTGTGTGTGTGTGTGTGTGTGCATGTGCGTGTGTGTTTGTGACATCAAGCTGCAGCAACAGCCCCCCAGGGTAACCTGACCAAGCCGCTCTATCAAGAGCGACAGCAAAAGCACTTCGATTTATCTGTTAGTCGAATTCAGTCCACCCACTGTGCGTTTGAATCATCAAAAGGAATCAGAGTGTTTGATGAGAAACATCTCTAAACAAATTGTTTCTCTTTCATGTCAGCGGTTCAGACTGTTGACGTGAGGCAGGAAGGTTAATTAGGATGATTGTGTGGAGAGGGAGTGATTTGAGTCATCCGTGCCCTATGGATCTCATCAAAACAGCTTCAAGAGCAAAATGGTGACTGAAGAGAGTTGCCCTTCACGGTGCAACACTTCAACATGAAACATACTGGACTGGGCTGGTTGCCGGGGGGGGCTGGTCGCCGGGGGGGCTGGTCACCAGGGGGGGGCTGGTCACCAGGGGGGCTGGTCGTTGTCTCATTGAGTTTCTTGTGAAGCTTTGGAGTAGATCCGAACCTGATTTAATATTAAAATTGAATATTGATCGCAATTAATATTAAATATTTCTGAGGTCCCAGATCTGGCTGAAGAATCAGAAGAGACAGAACGAACCATGTCTGTTCTTGACCAAAGTTCACTTGAGATCAGCGTAGCTGTACCTAACCTTTAGACTTGGGGAATTGGCTTTTCCCAAAGACACATTTTTCATCTTGTGTCGAGACCAACATGATCAGATTCAAAAACTCAAATTTCACCCTGGTTTATTCAAGCTCAGAGCTTTAATTTGAGCGCTTTATTGTTTTTGGCAAACGACTCAGTCTCCATCTGTCTCTGAAAGCTAATTAATCGCAGATGCATCTGACTTTGGCCATTTCAGACAAGAGATACTTGTGTTACTGTCATGGCACGAGACCATTCAACAGCATTAACTTTGAAGCTGTTTCATTTACTGGCTCAGCCAGCCAGAGGACGAGCAACAGATGGTCAAATGATGGCCGCTGATTGGCCGCTGAGTTCCCCGTTACCAGGAAGTGATCCTCCTGACAACTGGTAACACCTTCGCACCATCCCCACCCAGAAAACGATCAAACAGAAACACACACTTGTGATTAGAGAAGAAAAGGGAGCAGAGATATTTGAAAAGATGAGGCAATAGAGGGAAGGGGGGGTGGTCATGATTACAGTTGAGCTTCACTGTGTTCTTTTTGAGTTGGAGCCAAAAAAGGGGTCTCCTTCAATGAAAAGCCCCCCAAAAAAGAAGGAAAATTGCTTCCTGAATCGAGGCGGGTTGACGTTTCAAGGATTTCTTTATCATTATTTTTCTCGCGCTTTTATTTCGGAACGTGAAATAATGGGAGCTTGGATTTGACAGCCCATGCAGCTGTGATAACAAGCCCGGTTCAAAAATGGCTGCTTCCGTTTCTAAACTGCCTCAATAGGAGCCGTTATCTCAATCTGTTTTCGCTGCGCTGTGTGACGCGTCGTAACTGCGATTTGTTTCAGAATATTGGCGTCGGAGTGGCGTGCTATATTGATGCATGACATCAGCCTGTCGATGCAGGAACACACTTCGCTTTGTGTGGCTTCCAAATGAAATGATTGATCTTTGTTTGGTCCCATAGACGCGTGAAGGAGTCTGTCTCACTTCAGATTCCTCCTCGTGACCTCCCTCCCGACAGCGTTTGATAAAAAACCCAACGTCATTCCAGTCTGTAGAGTTTGATCGGTTTGGTCATTAATAGACTATGAATCAAAAACTCCGTGGGGGTGAAGAACTGTTGAGTAATTGGCTTATTTGAACAAAGATGTCTTGACATTTAGCCTGGAGGATCTGAAGATGTGAGCGAGTATCCAACCACGTTAGTCATGTGTGACTGTAACACTTGACTGTTTTACTGACAAGTATAGAGAAGGGACACATTTCTGAAGACCTTCTTGTCAAGATGAGATTCATTTTCTGCTTTATCAGTTGTGTGGGTGTGTGTGTGTGTGTGTGTGTGTATGGGCTTGTGCGGGCACGTGTGTGTTTGCACGTGTGTATACACAACAACCTGTAGGCTATGTATCCACATTTGTGAGCCCAGATTTGGTGTAGAGGCTATGGCAGAATCAAACTAGGATTAGTGGACAGACATCCTGCCTTCAGCTATCTCTCTCGCTTCTCTCCCTCTACCCCCCTCTCCTCCCTCTATCCCTCTTCATCTCTTCAAATCTTTCTCGCTCGCTCTCCCTCTCTCCATAAAAGCGCTTCTTTGCAATTAAGTGGACTCCTGTCTCTGGAGCATGAACCCATTTATTATCTACCCCTTTCTCCCTTTCTCCCTGATTTCTTCATCATGTTCGCAATACCGCCTGGGAACTGGAGAGCTCTTCAAAAGGCTCAGCTGTACACAGACTCCCAAACACGCGCGCGCGCACACACTCACATATGCACAAACACAAGCACACAAACTGTCACGGCTTGTCAGCCAGCTTTGCAGACGACTTCTTTGGGAGTGCTGAGACTGAGCTGACGGAGCAAGCCAACTCCCTGATTATATTCAGTTCACACAGTGGGAGCCATCTTGGCTCCTGGTGACGCTGCTCCTCAAGACACAGGCCTTGTTCTGCCGTGGTCACCCTCGTCTGCACGCCACGAGGCTGTCGAGCGACGGCCCGGTCAAAGAACCTCGGAGAAGGTCGTCTCAAATATAGATGGTCGATCTTGCCAAATGGTTAACGTTATAGTTTGGGTGAACTTTGGTACGTTTTTGCTGGGTTATCACAACTATGACTGCCATTACAGGTGGTAAACGAGCCCTTTGTGAATGCTAGGTGTTTGTGACCGCATGTTACGATTTCCTCCTGTCAACGGGTCCACTTGTTTTTCTGATCAATTAAGTTGAAATAGCGTCAACCTCCAAATCGTATCTACATGTAATTCTAAGAAGCAACACGACCCAAATCATATTAACAATCACGAGGTTACAGCAGCAATCAGAGCAAAGGTCTTCAATCAGTGTTCATTGTGAATCAGTGAATTGTCCGAATAGCTTTCACCCAGCGAGGTGAATGCTAGTCAAATTGGGTAATTTGTTATTAAGTGTCATAGAAAGACGCAGGTGAGTGTGGAGTGTCTCCTGAAATAGGGTTTTTGTACCAGTGTTTAAATAGGCCTTGCTAAATAGGACATGCTAATAGTGCAGATTCCAAAGGTACTGAGTAATAGGTGCAATTTCAAAGTAATGTTCGGTCTTTATATGTGTGATTAGCTTTTGTGTGGTTCTCGTTCTCGCCGGCGTCTTGTCAATTTCAGCTCCATTTTCCCGTCTGTTTCCGCCAACCCATGAAATGACCTTTCTTCCGCCTTTTTGACTGTTCAGTACAGTAGCCAGCCGCATGGCAAACCTGTACAATGCATGGAATTACGGCCAAAACGCAGCGTTTGGCTTTGGAACTACGTCACACTGTAGGCTACCGTCACTAAAATGGGGAGCAGTTTATCGTTCCATTTCCAGTTGAACTAGAAAAAAATCCTCATGTCGCTATCATAGATTATGAATACATTCATAGTTAAAGTATTAATAATTTCACGAAACCCTCTGTCCAAACTGTTAGCCGATCGTTCATTGAGCGAAAAGAAAAAATCACATTCACCTGTTTCATCTGTTTGAATTGCTGTTCGTTTCCGTCACGTCGGAGGACAGTGAGCGAGACTGACGCTGTCCAGACAGCCACAGGTCAACTCTGCAAGACTCTCGCTCCACACAGAGCGTCTTTAGCAGTCCTGTCAGCCCGTGTTTGGTCCCCGAGGTCCTGGGTTCGTGGCTAAGACGCCAAAGCCCGTCTGTAAAGTGAATTTAGGAGAGAAGGGAGAACGGAGCAGGGGGAAACAAGGGGCGAGAGCCTGCTTTTTGTTGCGTCGTCACGGTAACGTACGGCGACGCTCGCTAACTTGATCCAGCTGGAACCGCTAAAGGAAAACAGGTTCTCTCTTTATACTTTGCGGGTCTTTCTTTCTTCTCTCTTCCCCTCCACCTTCACTTACAAACAGAGGAAATGACAGCTGCGTTGGTGAACAGCGAGAGACGGCAGCCGCAGTCGTTGTTTACGACCTGTAGCCAATCATTGAAGTGACAGACGTCCACTTCCCCTTTCAGCGATGTCAGTCTCTTGGCTCACTTTTACGACATTAATTTATATTTGAACAAATATATTTATTTGTCGTGTCGACGCCATGACAGAAACTACATCACTGGGTAGGACGAGGTTCATGATGGAGTGTACGGGTCTGGATTGATATCGTTCTCCATACCTCACCTACCTGACAGGAAGTGCTCTGGTTCAGGAAGTAGAATTAAACTAGCTAGATTCTTCTCTTGATTTTTTTGTTCCTCTCTTTGCCGTGTCAGTGTGTAATGACAGCAGCTCTTGTCCCTTCGTTATCCAATAAAGGCTGCCGTTTAAGAGAGTGAGCCCACACACAAGCAAATCCTTATCTACAGTAATTGATATACACACACACATTCCCTGCCTCACACACATTCTGTCACACATACATGCTCTGTTTCACATACACACATTCTCTTACACACACACACACACACACACACACGTGCTCTATCTTGCACACAAACACATTCTCTCACACTGACGGAAACACACATGCACACATGCTCTGTCTCACACACACAGATGCTCAGTCTCACACACACACACACATGCTCTGTTTCACACACAAACACACTCTGTCTCACACACACATGCTCAGTTTCACACACACACATGCTCTGTCTCTCTCTCACACACACACATGCTTAGCGTCACACACACACACACATGCTCTGTCTCTCTCTCACACACACACATGCTCAGCGTCACACACACACACATGCTCTGTCTCTCTCTCTCTCACACACACACACACACACACACACACACACACACACACACATGCTCTGTCTCTCACACACACACACAATCTGGCAGGATGTCTCTTCTCTGCCCCATGCCCGTTAGGTGTAAATGGTGGGTAATGGTGTGAGCCAGCCCCTGTAACAGCCCATTAAGCACGCAGAGAGAGTTAATCTGATCTAAGGTCTCTATTCCTGCCATGAAGAATCCCAAACCGTCTTCCCAGGGTGTCGTCTTGGGACAGGCAAGGATTTCAGCTCCTCTACACACTCACATATACTCACACGCTCGCGTGTGCTTACGCGCACACACGCTCAGATTCAGACAGTACCTCCCAGAGACTTTAGCCAACTTTGCTACGCTCTCCATACGCAACACCCACCACTCACCACACACACACGGCCTTTATACAAGGAGATGGATAGAATGCTATCCTACCACCCCATTCCCTGGCCAGCCTTTTGAGGTTAAATGCTTTCAGGCGGCTGGGTTGTGTTTCATCACTTCAGATGTATATTTGTGGAGGGGCGAGGGGCGGGAGAAGGGCCAAATGTTGAACATGCCTGGCGTAGGGAAAAGAGTAGGAATACAGTCCAACATATTTCTAAAAACATGTAATTATCTTCATAAAGAGGCTTTCATTCATTAGGGTTGGGGGGTGGACTGAGAAAGCAGGTTTGGTCGACGTGGCAGAGAAGCTTCTAGAAACGCGAGAGATACTCTCTCTCTGCTCACGTTGCTGTTCTCTCTCCTCACGTTGCTGTTCTCTCTCCTCACGTTGCTGTTCTCTCTCTCCTCACGTTGCTGTTCTCTCTCTCCTCACGTTGCTGTTCTCTCTCCTCACGTTGCTGTTCTCTCTCCTCACATTGCTGTTCTCTCTCCTCACGTTGCTGTTCTCTCTCTCCTCACATTGCTGTTCTCTCTCTCCTCACATTGCTGTTCTCTCTCTCCTCACATTGCTGTTCTCTCTCTCCTCACGTTACTGTTCCTCTCCTCACATTGCTGTTCTTTCTCCTCACGTTGCTGGTCTCTCTCCTCACGTTGCTGTTCTCTCTCCTCACATTGCTGTTCTCTCTCCTCACATTGCTGTTCCTCTCCTCTTCTCTGTAGCTTGGTCCGGATGTGGCCACTCGACTGGCTTAAAATGGTGGATTCCTTCTTTGTTTCATGTGGAAGCGAGAGGGAACGGCTGACGAACATCTTTCTGAGTGTGCGCGTTGTTTTTCTGTGTGTGTGTATGGGCCTGTGTGTGTATGGGCCTGTGTGTGTATGGGCCTGTGTGTGTATGGGCCTGTGTGTGTATGGGCCTGTGTGTGCGTCTATGGATGTACTTGCCTTGTGCCACTATACTTTAGATGTGAGTGAGTGCGTGCGTGCGCGAGTGAGTGCGTGCTTGCGCGTAAACAAGTAAATCTGTGGCTGTGTGTGTGGTGGACCTATCATCATAATCCAAACCTTTTACATTACTGGTATCAGTGCTTATCCAACAGTATTTTCCTAAACCACCCGGTCCACTTTAGCTGGCCAGGTCACAGTATTATCTAGTCCGGCCAACTGTTTTCTGTTGTTTTATGAGGCTGTGTGGGAGAGAGAGAGCTTTCAAGCTCAGTCTATGAGGTTAATGTGGCCCTCTAACAGTAATGCGGTCGGTTTGTAAAGAGGCAAGTGTGTTCAGGAGTGGTAGGGGAGTTTGCTGCAAGGGCATTAGAATGGTGCACTAATTGTTTCCAGAGATCCCTTAGGAATAATTGCACCAAAATACCCCTTACTCCCTCCCAAATGGTAGTTTGTTTCTTTGGCCAGTGGGACCAGCCAAATTATTTTCACAAAGAGAAATGTTGGTTGGACCCAGAGTGGGTTGAGTAAAGTGTGTATGTATCTGTGTGTGTGCTGGTTTCTGTGTTTCAGCATGTGTACAATATGTGCACATTTATTTCCACTGTGGCTGTATGCTAACAGTTTGATTAGCTAGCATGTGAGAGAACAGATTCAAAGTGCGTGTGAGAGAGCGTGGGGAAATTGCCTTCAGCTGAAGACACACTCTTTCTCTTTCCTCCGATCGCACAGGTCTGATAATGAGATTCCACCCTTCAGTCCCACACTGTGGCAGTCTTCTCTGTTACCAGATACTGCCACGCACACACACACACACACATACTCAAAACACGCACACACACGCATACACACTCACACATACTCAAAACACGCACACACACGCATACACACTCACACATACTCAAAACACCCGCACACACACACACGCATACACACTCACACATACACAAAACACACAAGCATACACACTCACACACGCATACACACTCACACATACACAAAACACGCACACAAACAGTTCCCACTGGCAGAGCTGGGATTAAGACAATTAGCCTCAGCTTTAACCAGCAGAAACACACTGTTTTCATGCAAACAATGTAGGTGCCAAAAGGAGTTTGATTTCACTCAAACTTGGCATATTCTAGATGTTACATCGAGAGAAAGAGTGCCCTATGCCAGGGGTGTCAAACCCAGGTCCTCGAGGGCCGCTGTCCTGAAGGTTTTCCATGTTTCCCTGCTCCAGCACACCTGATTCTAATGAAGGGTCATTATCAGGCTTCCACAGAGCTTGATAACAACCCATTCATTAGCATCAGGCATGCTGGAGCAGGGAAACATGGAAAACCTTCAGGACAGCGGCCCTCAGGGACCAGGGTTTGACACCCCTGCACTATGTGCTGTGGTAAACAGGTCAGGAGAAGAGATGAAGGTATCTAATTCTCCTTGTGTAAAATAAGAGACTGCTGAATTGGCTGCTGAATTAGACAGAGATGTTTTCATTGAGCCTGAAGGCCGCATTTTAAAACTTGATCCAACGTGTTTCCTGGTCAAGTTCAACAAAGACAACGTCGCCCCAATTAAGGAAAGCGGCTCGTTGTTTTAAACACATAGATGGCTGGAAAGACAGAAACAGCCTTGCTGAGAATATCCAAGTACTGAATACTGCCAGTATTGTGAAATACTAGATATTTGGATTACAATGAAAGAGGAAGCTGTTCCACAATCCAGACTGGTAGTCACAATTGCTGGTCGTTGATCGCAAAAAACAGTGAGCCTTTCTTTGTATAAACGCCTTTCCTCCACTGACGTTAACAAGCCATTGACAAGGGTCGTCTGCACAGTACATCAGATATATCTGGAACACAACGATTTTTGACCAGGGTACTATATATGCTGATTTATATCCGATTTATCTTCACAAACAAGCAATTACCTGTACAGGCAGCTGTGCAGTGGGTAATCTAGATGTAAAGCATGTGTCCAGTTCTCTACAGTTGTTCGTGCAGTTTTCGATAACGCATAACTGTTTGAAGGAGGCAAACAGCAGAGAGTTGCTCATTAAAAAGACACGGATCTGCATAAGCACTTTCTCCCTCTATCATCACCCAAACCCTCTCTCTCCCTCCCTTCTCTCTCCCCCACTCCCCCCCTCTCTCTCTCCCTCCCCCTCTCTCTCCACATCTTTACCTCATTAAACGTCTTTCATTACAACTCTCTGTCCCCTGAATGAAGTTACCCTTCCCCATTATTTTAGCAGGATGGAAATGGGACGTGTCAGCAGGAAATAAAGATTCCTTCGGAGGGCCTCCTCCACGACAGATTCATTGGATTATGGACGCATTTAGCCTAGATTAGGGCTGCATGGGGACCAGGAGTTATGACACAGATGGATTATGTTAGCTAGCACTACCGTGAATAGGAGCGGTTCCCTAATTGTGCAAGCGAAAAACACAGCAGTTCAGTTCTGAATTCATACCACTAGACCTTATCCTACTATAGAAGGGTTTAAAAACAAAACAAACCTATACCCTTTCAGAAATATCGTTGACCCAATGACGCTATGTTACCTATCTGCTAAAGCCTGCTACACAAGTTCTGGACCATCAATGGAATTCCCCTGGATTTCGAAATGTATAAGACCCAGGTCAAAGTCCTCTCTTCACAGCCAGCTGTTTCCTGGATAAACTATCGACCTTAGCATTAGCCAGCTAGCATCAATTAAAGCATCGAGTGGGCGAGGAGATTGCAGGGCCCAGCAGGATGTTTGCCAGATGCCTGCAGTAAACTAGGACTACAGCATCGTAGCCATGCAGCCCAGAGTAGCGTTGATGCCGGACCATCCCTCTCCTTCAACACTTACGTGTGGGCAGAGTTCAAAGTTTGCTTCCTCGCCAAGAGAGGAGACCAGGGTCCTACTGCGCCTGCAAAGCAGCTGTTTCACACACGACTGAGAGGGTGGAAACATGTGTAAAATATTTCCACCATCAAAGAGATTGTAATCTGTTCAATCGGAGATCATCATTACAAGTGTCCTTTGAACTAACTTTTAATAACGATAACATTTCCTGCGACCTTTGTGCTTTACGAAGCCTAACCTCCCTCGGAGATGTAATAGGAGCAGATTAAACTCAAGTCGGTCACATTAAATACAGCCTATTTTTCATTTTTGTTCATTTGATATAATTAGGATGCCTTAAGAGACTTTGCCAGCTGAATGTATTAAGAAACTCAATAACTGAAGATTAAATTAATCTCCCCAGAAAATGGAAACATATCTTCTTTAATCCGGTAAAGTTATTTCCTCTCGGCTGCGTGTCAGTGGTTGTGGTTTCAAAGTGAGTTCGCTGATTAAAAAAGAAGAAAAACTCCACCACCCCCCCCCCCCAAAAAAAAAACATGCCACCACTTTCTGCTATCCCTCGAAAAAAAAATCGAATAAATCATTAATATTAAAGGTCTGCTCGGGCCGAACGCTGAAATAACCAGAGACGGCATCAACCAGATGACTACCAGCTACGAGGGCGTTGGAGCAAGTCTGATTCGCGCATGAGGAATGAGATGGGAATTTAAGCATGGTACACTACCCGCTCTCGCGTATGGCTGCTATGTATTCTTGTCAGCGACATCATTTTGCGAATGCTCTGCAGTCATCTAAAAAGGGGAGTGATGCATTCCCACATGCAGATGGTGAACAGTCATCAAGCGGGGCACATTCAAAGGCAGGGAAGGAAATGACTGTCTTATTAACAGTAATAGTCACGGTGCTGTAGAGTTCGATGCGGTTTTCACAATCAGACTGGAGGTATTAAGAAATAAAGGCTTTAAGATATCGGATGCGTGTGAGTTTTTTTGTATGTCATGTTGTACATTTACCATGAAAAATAATTAAACTCTTTCCAACGTTTATCCTGGAATTCGTCGATCCATTCTTTTACAGACCACATGCCGACACATTCATGTGCTCCCAAACTGACATTGACCTGCACGCAAAATAAACAACAGACATACCAGAGGTCGTTGCAAACTTACAGGTCTAGTTACCAGTCCTTTCTTGTGTCCCTCATTTATTTTGCTTCAATTATGCAGTCGAAAGCCTCCTTTTTTTCAATAATTTACCAGCGTGCTGTGCAGTGTCTCTTGAGAGGACTGCATTAGATTCAATTTCAGGCCCAAGTCAGACAAATTTAGAGCAGTCATGCAGATGCTTCCTGGAGACGTGCGTGTGTGTGTGTGTTTAAATGGTGTGTAAGTCTGTGTGCGTAAGCCTTCACTGTTCATGTGTGTGTATTGAAGACCTAATGTCTCTGTGTGTGTGTGTGTGTGTGTGTGTGTGTGTGTGTGTGTGTGTGTGTGTGTATTCATGTGTAATGGTGCACTCTTGGCTGCGTGAACGTGTGTGCGCAGGTGTGTGGCCTATTTATCCACGAGCATGCGCGTATGTAGGTGTGCCTATCCATTAGTGTGTGTGAGTGTGTGTATTCATCCATTAGTGTGCATGCGTGTGTATTTATCCATTAGTGTGTGTGTGCCCTGCACCAGAGACCTAAGGCCCACCCCCGTGTTCCTCTCAGCCACATCATTTTCACTTGTCTGCCCCAGCAGCAGATTGTCTGTAGTAATTCAGAATTAATTGCGTGGTTTTTACGCGAGTAGTCTCAAACAGGGCTCCCATATGGCGCCATGCACAGCGAAGCACCCGATTTCCCGGACCACTGGAGACAAGAGACAAGACCAAACGCTTGCTGCCCATCTAGGATTGCACACAGGATCCTTTTTTTTGCATTGTGTACATAGTTTCGATGATTTGATTTATTTTGAACACGCCACCTTTTGAAAACAGTTACGGCCAAGTATTAAAAAAAACATGATTAACCAGTCTGCTCACATAACACGCTGAAGAGTTGCAAATGGCTCTCGGTGACAGCCTGATACAGACGTAGCACGCAAAGCATTCACACAGCCAGGGGCACGAAAAGCTGGAACTAACTCATCCCCTCTATACTTAGTCAAGCTCCAGTTCACCAGCAAGAAGCTAATCATCGCATGAACTTTCGGGAGACGTCACCAAGACGTTGAAGGTTTCCCTAGACGACATAATGACAGCTTTAAAGTAGGTTAACGTAAGGATTAGCACCGGGTAATGTATTTATAGCACCTCGTGAGGTTCTTACTTAAATGTGCCCAGTAGAATTAGCCAGGTTAGCTATAAATGGCATGCTAAGCTTTAACATGAAAGTATATACCGTGTATACAGTATGCATGTCTATAATGGGTGTTGAGGCGCCAGATGGATGATGGAAAGGAGCGGATGGGCTTGCGAGGTAGAAGATGGCGGGTTGCAGGCTAATGCTAATGAGACCAGTTCAGACAGGCCTCAGTAGAAGCACTGATTTAAAGCTCCGTCGAAACACGGCACGACTCCTGCTCGCCTCTTCCCAATCTGCTCACCAAAGTGCCGCCGTAACAGCACGCTTTAGGCAGCATCGCACCAACGAACGCACACGACTCTGCCTTCATCATGAAACCGTTAACATGCCATTTCCCATTTGTTGCGTTCATGCCGTACAATGATATGTGAGCTTTTTTTTCCCTCCTTTTTAACATTTTATCGATGGGCGCTCTATAGCTTCTATCACGCCATCAGCCAGCGTGTGGCTTCCTGAAACTAATAACAAGTGTTAGCTCATAACAAAGATGCCACAGATAGCCAAGGTCAGATATGCTATCCTGTTGTGTCTTTGTTGGAGCTGGTGTTTGTTATGAGGAAGTGCACCACATAGAGAGTTCACAGGGACCTGCTTGAGATCTGACAGGTCGCCTCTCTTCCTGGTTATTTGACAGGTCAAAGGTCACTGCCCCTCAGTGGCAGATGGCCTTTTTTTTCATTAACTGTAACTTCCGTTACCCGGGGCGACATAGCCTGTTTGTGTGTGTGTCCGTGTGACATTCTCTACGAATGACACTGTGTGTGTTTCCAGACATGCCATGTCTGGGATAACATCGCTCCACCAGTTGCGGGGGTCAAAGGTCGGACATTGAGAGCCCCTCAGGCCGGAAACTGACAAGCCAGAATCGATGTCGGAACAAACTGTGGGTGACGTTTCCCTTTCTGCGTTCTTCACCTGCAGGCCCAGACAGCCACTCTAGCAGAACAAAGGAAGGAGTACGTCAGCAGTATCCATGCAACGCTGCGCTTTTCCTATAAAAAGGAAAAAGTACTGTGAAAAACAATTACGAAGAGAAAGTACCCTCCAACTGGGACTCTTTTCTCCTAAGGACTGTCATCCAGACGGAGGACTGTGGCTGTGGAGGCATCAGGCTGTGATGCCAGCTGATCTGAGGGCCCAGGGATACCCTGGGAGCTCCGAGGAACCATGCCCATCTCCCCTCCAGTCAGACAGGGTTCAGGGGGAGTCACCTCCCATCCAGCCCCGCTTGGCAGCCATCCTCCCTGGGCAGCCTCTGTCCTGCCATCCCCCAGTCCCTGGCACCACCACCAGCTCTTACCCTCCAGCACCTCCAGGGACCCCTCTGGCCCTCCGTCGAGGTGGACAGGATGGCGGCCAAAGACAGGCTGGAGCCAGAGAGCAGGTGCTGGGCCATAATCTCCAGCTGCCTCCGCCAGACCCCAGAAGACTCCACCAGTGTCTCTTGTCTGTCTGGTTGGCAGCAACAGACAGACTGGAGAGACCAGGAAAAGCAGAGAGAATGAGGAAGAGATCATTATATGAAAAAGGAGAGAGCTATTCTCTATGCATGGGGGTGAGCAAACAGCTAGCAGTTAGTAAACAAATAATCTAAGAATATTCCTCATCTTGTATATATTCAATGGAAAAGCAATATGGTACATCAAACTGAGGTGTTGGCCCCAGAAATAACATCAATCATTTCTGTATTAGAAAACCATCCATCTTTTATCTTGATGTAAATTATTGACAAAATGTTGGCAGGTCCATATTCATCTCCCACACTCGCATCCCAAATAGGGTTGTTTTTTCTTCTTCGTCATATATTCTAACATCATTTTCACACCGTCTTCTAGCGCTCTCAGTGAGGGTTCTTAGTCTTTCAGTAACATCCTCACACCTTCTTTACCTCTCAGCTTCTGGGCTGGGGTGTAACGCCAGACCTGAACCACTTTATGTCCTGAGGCCAGCTTCACCCAATAGCGTCAAGAAAGGGTGGTGGAGGAGGAGGGGGTGGGGGGGTGGGGGGGGGGCGTATATCGGTGTCGATCGCAGCGTCCGTCTGGTCCGACGTGCAATTTGAGGCTTGGAAAATTGGTGCCCCCCCACCCCCCTCTCCTCTCTTCTCCCAGCGCCCAGGGTGGCTGGCTGCATCTGCCAGTGACCGCGTCTGACTGTGGAGGACACGTGTAGGGTGTGATTTCAGGGTATCTAAGGAAGGGAGTGGAGTAAGGGCACCACAGAGAGGAGGAGTCGGTCCAAGGGTAAAGTGGCAGCCATTTTGTTCAAATAGATCCAAGGTATTCTCTTGTGACGGTGAACCCAGGGGACGAGGTCTCCTCTGTCCTCCACCCTGGGTCACCTGTCTGTCAACTTCCACTTCACCTCCTTCTCTCACACAAGGTTCTCTAGCTCCTTTTCTCTGCGATTTTTTTTCCCCATTTCTCTTTTTTTGTGTCCCTACCTCCTACAGTACATCTATATTTTCCCCTGTACATCTCTTCCCCTCTCTCTTATTTTCTCTCCCACAGTTTCTCTCTCTTTCCTCATTTGCTTCTCTTTCCACATCTCTCTCTCTCTTTCCACATCTCTCTCTCTCTTTCACTCATCTCTTTCTCACACATTCGATCCATCTCCCTCTACCTCCGGCCGTACTGAAGAGCGAAGTTCAGGAAAAGCGATGAGATGAGCTGTAAACCGAGAGAGAGAGAGACAGTGAGAGAGAGAGAGAGAGAGAGAGAGAGGGAGAGAGAGAGGGGGAGAGAGAGAGAGAGAGAGAGAAGAGAGAGAGAGAGAGAGAGAGAGAGAGAGAGGGAGAGAGAGAGAGAGGGACACAGAGAGAGAGGGAGAGAGAGAAGAGAGAGAAGAGAGAGAAACAGATGACTGGTGGCAAAGCAGACACAGGGGCGTCGATTAACTCCAGCACTGTAACCCACATCAAAACCTCTTCATGTCCATGCACGTGACCTCCGGGTGGCACAGACACACAAACACACACACAGCACAGACACACACACACACACACAGCACAGACACACAAACACAGAGCACAGACACACGCATATACAGCACAGACACACACACACAGAGCACACACACAAACACACACACAGCACAGACACACGCATATACAGCACAGACACACACAGCACAGACACACACACACACACCACAGACACACACAGCACAGACACACACACACACACACCACAGACACACACAGCACAGACACACAGCACAGGCACACAGCACAGACACACAGCATAGACACACAGCACAGGCACACAGCACAGACACACAGCACAGACACACACAGCACAGACACACACCAAACACATCCAACATTCATCCAGGGTTCAGCCCACATCTGTGTTTGCGTAGACGTGTAATATTCATGCGGCGCTGCCCGCCCGAATACTGAAGCAGGCTAGCTGCAGGGCGTGGACAGAGTGGCAGGTTTGCTCGTGTGATTCAGGTTGGCCGGTGTGTCTGCCAAACGTATGTTTGACCTTCCTTTCAAATGTTAATGCATGACTGCAGCTTGGCCTCTGGGCAGTGGCTTCAGAAACTGCCTCGCTGGGAAGGATGTGGAGGGTGTGTGTGTGTGAGAGAGAGAGACTGGAGAAATGTGGACCTGAGAATTTTGAGCGAGTGAGCGAGTGAGTGAGCGAAGAAAAAGAGAGGGAGGTTTGTGTGTGTGTGTGTATCTGTGTGTGTGTGTGTGATTGGGTAAGTGTGTGTGTGTGTATTTGTGCGTGTGTGCGTCTGAGTGTGTGAGGGAGAGGAGAGGGTTGGAGCACCAGATAGTGTTACCCTGTCAGAGGTATACATATTTCCAGAGGTGGAGCCGTAACAGTGAAGTCTTCAAGGAGAGAGAAAAGTGTGTGGTGTGAGTATGTGTGTGGCGTGTGTGTATGTGTGTGTGATGTATGTGTGTGTGAGGTGTGTGTGAGTATGTGTGTGTGTGGTGTCTGTGTGTGGTGTCTGTGTGTGTGGCGTATGTGTGTGTGGTGTGTGTGAGTATGTGTGTGGCGTGTGTGTGTATGTTTGTGTGATGTATGTGTGTGTGAGGTGCATGTGAGTATGTGTGTGTGTGGTGTCTGTGTGTGGTGTCTGTGTGTGTGCATGTGTGTGTGGTGTATGTGTGTGTGGTGTGTGTGAGTATGTGTGTGGTGTGTGTGTGTTTCTGTGTGTGAGTATGTGTGTGTGTGGTGTGTGTGTGTGTGTGTATGGTGTGTGTGTCTGTGTGCGTATGGTGTGTGTGTGTCTCTCTCTCTAGTTGAAGAGGACGCACCAGAAGAGACCCAGCTCTGGGGCAGCCATGTCAGGAGACACGCTGCAGAGCCAAATCCCAAAAGCAAAACATTCCCTTCAAACTCTCCCAGCCTTCAGCTCCCTTTAGCATGTCTGCTTGTCATTTTGACCATCGTAAATCCCCTCGCAACTCTTCCTCTGCCCATAAACTGTAATCCTAAGGTTGAAGGTGAAATTGTTTAATAAGCCAATTTACCTTGACTCCTAAAACCAGACCTAACAGTCTGATTAGCTCCAAGTATGAATGGAATGTTGCCTTTGTCTACCCACAATGCAACAGGAACTGTCAAATGTGTCTAATAGACAGCAGAACTATGCTGTACATGTTCCGTTCTTCCCTTCTCTTTGTTTTTCTCTCTCTCCCTTCCTCCCTCTCACTCCCGCCCTCGCTCTCTCCCTTCCTCCCTCTCACTCCCGCCCTCGCTCTCTCCCTTCCTCCCTCTCTCTCCCCCTCTCTCTCCCCCCCTCTCTTTCTCCCTCTCTTCCCCCCCTCTTTCTCTCCGGTGCTCCCTCTCTCTCTCTCCCCTCTCTCTCCCTTTCTCCCTCTCTCTCTCCCTTCCTCCCTCTCTCTGGAACTTCCCTCTCTCTCCCCCCCTCCGCTCTCTCTCTCTGACACACACACACATACCTTCCATACCTAAGTGAAGTTTTGCCCTTGGGAATTTAGGTTTTTACACACGTTTTACCCAAAATGAGGGCAGATGTGATGTGTAATTTTCCCTCATCAAATTTCCACACGGGGTCCTGGCGAATTGAGAGCAATTTGTTTCAGTCTCCTCAGCCATCACCGCAAAGAGGAAACGTCAACGTAGCCCATCAAAACTTCACATCAAATCAAACAGGGCCTCGAGTCAGCTAGTTCCAGTCCCCCATTGCCCATCTCCATACCCATTTCCCCCCATCAACAGAGCAATCATTTAGGTAAACCAGCTTCACATAATTGAATGTTTTTTTTTCTTTGACATTCATCCATGTCATTTACCTCAACTGCCGACAGGAGAAGGAGTGTGTTCCTGCTGATCAGAACGTGCCCAGGACCTGCCTTGATCAGCAGGAAGAGGAAGGGGGGGGGGGGGGGGGGGGCGGAGGGGTTATGTTTGGATGGGAAATTAACTTCTGATCCTTTGGAAACGATGAGATCTCCTTAATGATTCTATCAATAACGGTGATCTCAACATTTCCTGGCGGGGGCCATTAAACGAAAGCACCGTGATAAAGCTTTTAACGAGAGCCCAGAACTCGCCCACAGGGCAGAGGAGAGAGGCTGGAAGGGAAAACGTATGCAGCTGTTAAAATGGCAGCGGCAAGGTATTTAAATATTCCGCTAACACACGATACACTCAGATAACTCCGTCAATAGATCCATCCTGCTGAGAACTTCTCCTGTCATTGCAAGGATGTAAACATGTTTGATGTCATTCCCCTGACGTGAATCGCATAAAAAACGCGTTAAAATTCATACCATCTCCGTCTCCTGACTCTCAAATATGAGCGGTATATTTCTCATGCAGCCTATTTTCGATTGTCGTACAATTAACGTAATTATCTCCACGCGCAGAGCCTCTTCCGTATCAAACTATCAAATCCAAACACAGTTAAACAAGATCGATGCTAACAAAAGAATAACCAGCGTTCATAAATCACCGCAATGTGAGATGTGATTTATTATCTTGAGCATAGGCTAAAAAACTAGGCCAACAATGACTGCTGGCACGCTAATGGTCTGTTTGGGCTGTGTGCAAAGGCCTCGATGCTTGAGTAAATAACCCAGTCAACAGAGAGAGACCCCGACCTGGGGGGAAAAAAAAGCTGAATTGTCGAGGGGTGGAATCAGTGAAACCCAACACTTGGGTTCAACATCCAGAGGCTGAATGCCAGAGGTGCCACCTGACCTATAGTTAGCTCCAGAGTTTATCAACGCCACGGCAGTGGGGAGGAACAGACCTCTTTATCTCAGTGGATGCTGCTGAAACGGGTCCGGGAGTCGCTTTGATGGGTTTCATTAAGGTGAGATACCGAGTGCTAAATCCAATTTGCAGCTTATGTTTGGGGCGTGAGATTCGCACACCAAAATACGGTGTCTGTTTTGCCACTCCCCCCACACCTTCTCTCTCTCTCTCTCTCTCTCTCTCTCTCTCTCTCTCTTCTCTCTCTTCTCTCTCGTCTCTCTCTCCTCTCTCTCTCTCTCTCTCTCTCTCTCTCTCTCTCTCTCTCTCTCTCTCTCCTCTCTCTCTCTTCTCTCTCTCTCTCTCACTCTCTTCTCTCTCTTCTCTCTCGTCTTCTCTCTCGTCGCAATCTCTCGCTCTCTCGCTCTCTCGCTCTCTCACTCTCTCCCCCCTTCTCTCTCTCCCTCCTTCCTATTCCCCTCGGAGCTCAGAAGCAGCTCTGAAAACGTCCTGAGGGTATTCAGCAAGGCTCGTCACACATTCATCAACTCTCTTCGAGGCTCCAAATGATGTTCAATCATCTCAGTCCGAGCAAATGTTCCTCCGTTTTCCGTCCAGGTGGAATCAGAGTGAGCGCGACCACCGTTGTCGAACTAAGCCCTGGGATTTCCACGGAAAATATATACGATCGTTGAGCGGTTATGGTCAGACATGGTTTAAATGGCAACTATTTGCACGGCTTCCAACTCTGTAGCTATTACGGTTATTGCTCATTGATTGTAATAACCTTAGGCAGAGAGGATGCTGCTCCCATGATTGAAATGTTATGTCTCTCTGGCGATCGATGGACGTTAGTATGCATGGGGGATGGACAGTGTCTCAGGGTGGAGAGACAGGGTGTCAGGGCGGACAGACAGGGTGTCAGGGTGGAGAGACAGGGTGTCAGGGTGGAGAGACAGGGTGTCAGGGTGGAGAGACAGGGTGTCAGGGTGGAGAGACAGGGTGTCAGGGTGGACGGACAGTGTATCAGAGTGGACGGACAGTGTCTCAGGGTGGATGGACAATGTCCCAGGGTGGAGAGACAGGGTGTCAGGGTGGAGAGACAGGGTGTCAGGGTGGACAGACAGGGTGTCAGGGTGGAGAGACAGGGTGTCAGGGTGGACGGACAGTGTATCAGAGTGGAGGGACAGGGTGTCAGGGTGGAGAGACAGGGTGTCAGGGTGGAGAGACAGGGTGTCGAGGTGGAGAGACAGGGTGTCAGGGTGGAGAGACAGGGTGTCAGGGTGGACAGACAGTGTCTCAGTCCACTGAGGTTACACATCAATGGGCTCCAAGGTGGAGGAGGGAGCAGGAGGGGGGTAAGTGGAGGGGGGAGCAAGGAGGGGGCAGGGGAGGGGGGCAGGTGGAGGGGGAAGGAGCGGGCAGGGGGAGGGGGAAGCAGGAGGGGTCAGGGGGCGGGGGGGAGCAGTCTTCAAGCAGCAGACACGCTGACAGGAACCTTCGTCTGATGATGTCACACGGTGGCGTCTTTCATCCCCACATAACTTGCGTTTCCTCTTTCGATGCTCTGCATGATAATATTGGTATCATTTCTTTTTTTTCAAACAGCTGAAACTGTTTTATTAAACACTTTGCAGCAACGTCTTTAAAAAAACAACAACTTATTTTCGACTTCTGTCCTGTTACATCATCCATTCCAACAGATTGATATCGGTGTTCGTCTTCCTAGTCATGACCAGAAAGATTAACATATTGGTTGTGTTCTGTTAGTGTTCCCTTAAGGACACTACAGCAAGCCAGACCATTTTTATTACCACGTAACCGGTGTAAACAAAACAACGGGTGGAATTTGGGATGTTATAAAATCTCTCCTCCAGCTACAACAATCAAGTGTTTGTTTTGAGACGAGGGGGAAATTGACGAGGTTGAACAGTTCAGCTTGTCGGCAGTAGTTGGCTCGGGGATGATTTTAAAAAGCTCTGGATGAAGGAAAAAGAAAAAGACAGAAATAAGTAAATAAAGAAGGCACAGGGGCCTCTACTGCTTGGAGAGATTCCCTCTCTCTCTCTGTCTCTCTCTCTCTCTCTCTCTCTCTCTCTCTCTCTCTCTCTCTCTCCGTCTCTCTCCGTCTCTCTCTCTCCGTCTCTCTCTCTCCGTCTCTCCTCGACCGAGCCCTTCTGTCACGGCTTGTGTTTGTTGGAGTGTTTATCCATCCTGACTAAACAGGGAAATCAGATACACTTATGTCTCCTGACCGTGCTTTGTGAGGAAGGCCGCTGAACTGTGTTATTTACCAGTGGAGCACGCCTCCGCCACACCAACAGTGCTGGCTTAGGAGGACAAACAAGATGGTGGCTGCCTGTCGTGCCACTGCCACTGTTTGGAAGCCACCAGTGTTGACTCCGCACACAGCCTGTGGTGAAGCTGGTGGCCGTGAGACCTCGGGGACGGTGGGAATGTTTCTGGGTGAGTTCTCTCCTCGCAGTCAGGTCGGGTATCTGGCTAACTGCAACAAAAGAATTTTGCCCTTTTTGGTCAGAAAGTCAGGATATCGAATTCGGAGTTGGAAATGACGCAAGTCGGCTTGAATCCGTCCTTGGGGCGATTTGTGTCTCTCTGCCCTTTGGGTAGGGACTTAGTCTGGGTCTCACAAAAATAAACACGCACATAACCACTGATTGCAGCTCAATGAAAGTAGGTCCTCTATTATGCAAAACCTCAAAGCAGTGCCTGGCTGATTATGGATTGCAGGCCCTGAATCGGCGCTGGCAGAGTTACAAAGAGAGGCATGGACGCTGCTACTGGCCAGGCAAGGGTTGCTCTACCGCTTGAGCTGACCAATTAAGATTAAGTACAATATCCAAATAGTGTGCATAGGAGCAAGTGTGTGCGTGTGTACAGTTGAAGCTGGTATAAATCAATATGAATGAAGAATCTAGCCTTCGGGATGTCGTTTTTCAGAAGGTAGACGAGGGGGAGAGAGGAGAGGAGGGGGAGAGTTAGAGAGGAGGGTAGAGAGGAGAGGAGGGGGAGAGGGGAGAGGAGGGGGAGAGATAGAGAGGATGGGGAGAGGGGAGAGGAGGGGGAGAGATAGAGAGGATGGGTTAAGGTAAGACTGATCTTCAGAAATACATCTGTCACATACACACGCACATATACACATACACACACACACACACACTATCCATCCAAAGACCCCCAGATCCATGATAGAACAGTGGTGTATAGGGACAGGTCAGGGGGTAGACACGTGCTCAAGCGCCCAGCTCTCTGCAGGAGTACGTGGACTCAGGCAGAGGTAGAAAACACAAGGTCATCCATACTTTAACCTCTCGTTCTAGCAGCATGGCTCCGCTGTTTGTTCCTTCCCTCTAAGAACACGTTATCATTATTCACTTACAAGCTCTGCTAAGGGATGTGCACGCCAAACGTGGTCCCAATGTTAAATACAGCCAGGAGACTTAGGCTGCCTGCCAAGGACACAGGCAGACAATGGGCTTTCTGCTAAATGTTTG
>BROE01000022.1:158135-200558 GCA_036571765.1 Plecoglossus altivelis | reverse complement strand
GGTTTCACCTTTTTTGCTTGAGCGATCCTTCACACATCTGGCATTTAGGAAAGCTTTCATATTCTCAGTCAATGGGATTGACATTCGAAATCTTTCCGGTCGTTTCCGTGTGTGATATCCCGTACTTTAAAAAAGATCACAGCGCATCAGCATAACTCATTTTACCTGAACTGTCACTGTGGAGGGCAGATTAGCCGGCTTTGATTTCGTCTGGAAGGACGGCTTTTTACCACCCTTTCCTTTGATATTTCGCTTTCTTCCTCTTCTATCTGCTTCATCAGAAATCAGATGGCTAATCTTCCATGTTGTGGCAACTGCTGGGAGGTCCTTCTGTGTTTGTGTGCGTGCGTGAGTCAGTCAGTCTGTGTGTGTGTGTCAGTCTATGTGTGTGTGTCTGTGTGTGTGTCAGTCTGTGTGTGTCACTCTGTGTGTGTGTGTCAGTCTGTATGTGTGTGCCAGTCTGTCTGTGTCAGTCTGTGTCTCTGTCTGTATGTGTGTGTCTGTGCATGTGTCTGTGTTTGTGTATGTCAGTCTGTTTGTGCGTGTCTGTGTCTGTGTCAGTCTGTGTGTGCGTGTGTGTGTGTGTGTGTGTGTGTCTGTGTCTGTCCAAGCGTCATCTGATAAGCAGAATCACTTGCTCTTATCAGATCTTCTAAACAGAGAACAAATAACAAATCTAGTGAGATTGTTGATTGTTCAGGCATGGCACTTTCCTGTCAACCACTTTGACAATCCAGGGTTTGGACCGTGACGAGCCAAGACCCTGATACCCCACCTCCGCTGGCTGTTTCGTCACGGAGCGTATTGATCTGACGCTCTCGCTTCAGTAAGGAAGCCACCACCATGGCAAGCCCATCCTGGCTAATCCCAGAACCACATCCTGTCGCCGTGTAGAGAAGACAATGAACTCCCACACACCAAGTCTACAGTGAAAAGTAGCCTTGATTTGACTTCATTTCACTCCTCAGTGCCTTTCCCCTCCCCACTAACAGACCACTTCCTCTTCTCTAAACAGCTACACGGCAGCATCGCTGCGTTCTTCCTCTCCTCATGTTCTCTCCGTTCCTCTCCCTTCCCTTTAGTTACAAGCACGTTACGTGTCAATCAAGAAATGCTGTTGGTCTGTTTCACTGGGGATGAAGCTCAGCGGTTAGAACATGAGGGACTGCAGATCAAAAGGATTGCAGGTTCAAATTCCCCTTTGTAAGTCACTGTGGATAAAAGTGGCAGCTGAACTGGTCTTCTGTTGGTACCGCACAGTGTACTGCAAGGCAAACATAGAGACTAGTTCCTAGAAAGTTTACTACCCGCTCGAAGATAGCTGATAATGAAATATCTGTAGACGAGGCCATTGTCATGTCTCATGCTGTAAGTAATCGCTGATCATTTTGTACTTGGCTCGTCGTAGCAGATACCTGTCGTAACTATGGTAGCGCCTCACAGTAGCGTTTATATCAAGAGCATAATTGTTGACTGAGTCATGTTCACCACAATGTTGGCCGGTTCTGTAACAAGGACAACATTCTTTTGGCAGTTTACTTTGCATGTGTTACCTGTTTTAACTCGCTGTGTCTGTAGAAGCAAGCAAGCAGGTGGTGGAATTTTAACTTTAATTGAACTTTTATCAAACATAGAATCAATGGCAATTAAAACATTTATGGGTGTGCGTGTGGAGAAAGAATTTGTAACACAAGGGGCGAATTAAAATGCCATCGGAAAGGTATCATTTCCAATCATTATGGTTTGGTGTCAAATGGACCGAGGCCATGTGTGTGTGGAAAGAGACAGTGAGAAAACAGCATGTGTTTCATAGCTGGTGAGGGTGACCTGATTTTGTCAAACTCCCCTTCCTTTGCAGTCTTGGAAAATCCCACACGAAACTTCTACGGAAAGGCTTCGCTCTGACAGCTTCACTTTGTGAAGAGCTGCATGTACTGCATGTGTGTGTGAGTTATTATACCAAAGGCCTTTGAGTATCTGAGTGTCTGTATCTGAGCGTGTGTGTATCTTTGTGTGTGTATCTCCATGTGTGTATCTTCCTGTGTGTGTGTCTCCATGTGTGTGTATCTCTGTGTGTGTATCTCTATGTGTGTATATCTCCCTGTGTGTATCTCCGTATATGTGCATCTCCGTGTGTGTGTCTCCATGTCTGAGTAAGCTTGTGTATGTTCAAACAGGTTTCTCCTCACCTGAGGTCACTATCATTGTTTCAGAGACCTGAGACCAGAGGCCTGCATGTTGACCGTGAGCTCTGCTGCCTGAAGCTGTTGGTGAGCGGCGAGTCCTTTAGCGGCGAGGCCTTTAGCGGCGAGACCTTTAGCGGCAAGGCCTTTAGCCGCTAGGCCTTTAGCCACGAGGCCTTTAGCGGCGAGGCCTTTAGCGGCGAGGCCTTTAGCGGCGAGGCCTTTAGCCACAAGGCCTTTAGCCGCGAGGCCTTTAGCCACAAGGCCTTTAGCCGCGAGGCCTTTAGCCGCGAGGCCTTTAGCCACCTGGCCTTTAGCCGCAAGGCCTTTAGCCGCAAGGCCTTTAGCCGCGAGGCTGAAGGGAGAAGCCAAAGAGGAGGAGACCAGACAGTCAGTGCGTTGTCATTAATTTCTCAGGGGGTCGTCCCTGGTGCCTGCTCGTTACCACAGGCTTTCCTAAAGTCAAGTACCTGCTGACGAGCCAGGCCAGAGAGACCGCCTGAGAGACCGCCTGAGAGACCGCAGCCGCCAAGTCAAAAAAAGAGGCTAAAAAGTCCTTTTTTCTCTTGACACATTTGCGCTCGCCTCGCGTCCTTGTCGTAATCCATCACTAGGATTCCATCCGTGCCCCCCCCCCCCCCCCCCCCCCCCCTCCCCCCATGTTGCCTCTCTCCCCTCCTTCTCATCTCAGTAAGCCCCTCATCCCGGCCCCTCATCCCAGTCCCTCATCCCGGCCCCCCTCTGTCAGAGGAAAGCGATCCTGGTTGGTGGCAGCAGAGCAGAGCAGAGCAGCCGCTCTCTGTGCTATAAATACCTGCTTGCCCAGGCACATCCCTGCTCTATTTCTCACTTGGGCTCTCTTGGCTGTACGGCTGCAGCGCGAGGCAGTCTGGAAGCTTCCACGAGTGGAAACAGAAGAAAAAAACGCAAACACACACACACGCAAACACAGACCACTCGCAAACACACACACACACGCGCCACACACACACACACACACGCAAACACACACACACACGCAAACACACGCATACACACACGCAAACACACACACGCAAACGACGACTACACAATCAAAGACACCCACACGACGCCAACACACTAGCACACACACGCAAACACACCCCACACACGCACCCACACACACCCAGACACACACACACACATATTTTGAATCAGCTTCAATTGGCTCCTTTTCTCCCTTAGGCTGTGTGTTTTCCAATCACGCCCTCCATCAATGCAAGTTTTGACACCCCAATAAAACATGGCCGCCCAGCACGGCGCCGTACCTTCTCACAGAAGAAAGAGTTCACAAGTCTGAAGTGAGGCTAATATATTACCCCTGTCACAGTGGGAGGGAGAGGGGCTTTGAAAGGTAAAGGGGGTTTTGGTTTTATGTAAACTAATAAATAGAGTGCCAGACTTCAGAAGAGGATGTGCTCTGTGAAAACGCAACGCCAGGACGGTGATGATGACGTCCGAACCTGCGTTGACCGCTTAGCTGGAGGAGGCAGCGTTGCTCGTGGACGGAGGCCGACCGACCGACGGCCAATGAGAGGGCCGTCCGTGCGCGACCAACACGTGTTCGGACACGAAGAAGAACGGCTGCGAAAAGAACTCCAGAACTTCCTCGATATTTCGGATTAAAAACACATATTCGTCACGACCGGAGCTGTGAAGAGATCAAATTGATAAAAGCATTTCTGAAACAGAAATACTTTTATCCAGTGAAAATATAACGAGTGGTATTAGTGAGAACTTGTGCCTGGCTGCTAAAAATACCAACTTCTCTGCTGCAGATGGCACCCATTTATCCAGTCATTCCACACACACACACAAAACACGTAGAAAAAGCCCACTTCGCTAATATACCACCAGATTCAAAACAGCCACATTGAGCCAGAGACCTTGGCCCTTCCTCTAGGTTATGAGTGTCATTTTTATCTCAATGTGTTGGAAATTGAATTTCTAAGGGCCGTTTTAGCTACTTTCATGCTACAGTCCACAAGGCTATCTCTGTTATCTGGCTTTTCCATCCTGCTGGTTGATCTAAGCTCTGACCCGAAGACTGACTGTACCAATTAGACACAGTGGTGCTCCCCCCTCAACCGCTTTGATCTACTTCTTGGCAGAGTCGTTCACAGCAGCCGGCCGATTGGACAGGTCACTGGCAGCCCGACGCCCCATTGGCTAGCATGTGTGCCCCGACAGGAAGTAGGCTGGAGATGGTGTGTCATTTCACAGGCACGCTGACTCTCAGTGGGCGTGTCTACGTGTGGGAATGATCGAATTGGGAATTGTGGGAATTCATTCAACATTCAGCTACCATCATCGAGCAAGGGTGTCCGTGTGATATAGGCAGTTTGATGATCCGCTAGCTTAAAGCCTAGTCCTTATTTTAGGAGACTAACGCAGACTCAAAGCATCTACAACACTGCATCTAAGTCTCTCCACACATCTACGACAAAATCTGCAGTTCCGACTCCGAAGATCATTACTGCAAGTTGTCTACTTGCAGATCCGCCCTCCTCCTCCACCGCCTTCCCCCGGACAAGATGAGTTTTTATAGAAGTCCACAGTGATTATAATCAGATATGCAAGGCAGTCTGGCCGCTGTCCACGCTCGTAGCCGCTTCCCATAACCTCCAAACGACAGCCTTAAACCAGACCGTAAACGCGGAGCTTGCATAAAATCGGTGGGTATAATATTACAACTACACGCCAATACTAATATTAAAAATCAAGAATATTTAAACTGATAATTAAAATATTAAGATAACACACGCACACACATAACACAAAACAAACTAACACAAAACATATACTGAGTCAGAATGGGTTGTCTGGTGACCAAAAGAGGAGCGTATACATTAAATAAAAGAATGTGTACAGGCTGACTGTAAATTAACACGGATGGATGTGTGATGGGTTTTGTAGTGGTTGGGAGGAGTGTGTGGGTGTGTGTCATGTGTGTGTGATGTGATGTGGGGGGGGGGGGGAGCAAGATCTCATGGTCCTGGTAGGGAACCAGGGCGTGCTCTCTCAAGGGCGTCTCTGAGGGAAGGGGATGTAGCAGTACTCCTATAGGAGACAGCAGGAAGGGTTTGGAGGTTATGTTAGCAGCTTGATTCTATAGACTATTAATTTTTGCTGTTTGTGTTTCTCCACTGTCTCTCTCATTGATCGCATCCTTATATCTCTCCTCCTTCAAGATTTCATACACTGCCTTTCAAATAATAAAAGAATAAATTCATCATCTCCTGTCTAGTCATTAAGGTCCACTCCCCATCTCTCTCTCTTCTCTCTCCTCCTCTTCTCTACCTCTCTCTCTTTCTCTCTTTTTCTTTCTTTGTTTCTTTCTCTCTCTGTTCTTACTCCCATCATCTCTTTGCTCGCTCGCTCTCTTTTTTTCTCCTTCTCTCTCTCCCTCACTCCTTCCTCATCTCAACTTCTATAATCTTCACTTCTCTCTCTCCTCTCTCCCTCTCTCCTTCCTCTCTCTTCTCCCTGTATTCATTCTTCTACGATCTCTTCCCTCTTCCATACTCTATCCTTCTCTCCTTCTATCCTTCTCTCCTTCTATCCTCTCTCTTCACTCCTCCTCTACAACCTTTATCTTCCTCCCTCATGCTCTCTTCATCTCTTCTCTCTCTTCTTCTCCTCTCTCCTCTCGAATCCTTCTCTCTTATCCATCACCCTCTCTCCTTTTTTCTCCCTCTCCCTCTCTGCCTTCTCTCTCTAACTAACTTCTCTCATACACTCTCTCTCTCACCACCTGCTCTCTCTCCTATTCCCTCTCACTCTCTCTCTCTTTCCCGGGAGGGCGGTCTCCCTCTTCGCCTTTATTACTTTAATTGAAGCTGTTTAATAATTCGCAAACTATTTTGCCCAAAGCGTGTGGGGTCGTAAATCCTGTGCCTGGTACACACGCTCAAGCTACACTTAACATTCCTCCATGCCACTTCATCTTTCATCCGCTCATCTCTCTCTCTTTCTGTCTGTCTCTCTCTCTCGCTCTCTCTTTCTGCCTGTCTCTGTCTGTCTCCCCTGTTTCATCCCTTGAACCCCTCTTAAATCTATCTCTTCTTTTTTTCTCCTTCCTTTTCTTGGCAGCCTGATCCCTCTCTTCTCCTCTAATTATCAGTCTAGTCAATCTCTCTCTCCTTTGTCGGTTTTTGCCTCGCTCCCTTTCACTCTCTCTCTCTCTCTTGCTCTCTCTCTCTGTCACTCTTTCTCTCTCTCTCTCCCTCTCTCTCTCTCTGTCACTCTCTCTCTCTCTGTCACTCTCTCTCTGTCACCCTCTCTCTCTCTCTCTCTCTCTCCCCATCTATCATCCTACCCCCCTCTCTCCTTTAGACGGTTGTAAAAGTCTTACAGGTTAAACCAGAGAAGTATGGAGAAAGTACATGGTCTTGGACTGGTTCGATAAGTTCTGAATAGAACAACATCATTTCCTGGTTGTAAAAGAATTAAGAATGTGGAGCGAGAAAGGGAGAAAGAGAAGTTGTTCCATCTACTCTCATGAGAGAGACTGTAAGAGCACGCCTACGGTAAATGTCATGTCAGGTACGGCTTGTCTACGTGTGTTTCATTCACTCCGGGACCCCCCTCCACCCCATGTGTGTACAGTATGCCTTAGGTGTCCAGATGGCAATCTTGTTCTTGTTAATGGCATGTGACGCGTCCTTGCACTCTCTGTTGAATTCTGACACATCCAGACACATACCCATGTGCGCACTATCAAAGACGTTAAACACAGACACACACACACACACACTTCAAATGCACACTCAAAACAACGCACATATACACACACCCATTTCACCCCCATGAATTGAGCCAGTGTCAGGTTCACGCCTTGCTGGCATGGGGAATGTTAACTCCATTAGAGGCAGTTACACCTGGGGCTACAGTCTCCGGGGCCCACATTCAACTGGGGCCAACAGCCTCCAGGGCCCACATTGACCTGGGGCCTTATTGACTAGGGGCCACAACAGCCAACACTGTCTCATCAGCTTGCTCTCGTACAGATATACAGTATGAATACTTCACATGATGTGTTAGATGACACGTGTACACATCTTCACTGAGGGCCTACATTATAGGCACTTAGGACCTGGGTGTGGAGCAACCTGGGGATATATAGGAGAAAAGGTGAGTGTGTAGATGTGTCTGTGTGTGTAGGTGTGTGTATATCTGTCTGTGTGTGTGTAGATGTGTCTGTGTGTAGGTGTGTGTGTGTGTGTATGTGTGTGTGTGTGTGTGTGTGTAGGTGTGTGTGTGTGTGGCAGGTCATTAGTACTGTGCCGTACCACGTCTCACATCAAAGCTGCGTAGATGTACTCGCCAGCCACCAAACACATCCCTATCTCTTTGACACATGCCATTAGCAGTCACTGCTAAACAAGCTCCCCTGCTCTCTCTCTCCCTGTCTCCCTCTCTCTCTCTCTCTCTCTCTCTCTCTCCATCTAATCTTTCTCTCTGCCTCCCCCTCTTTCTTTCTCACTCATCTTTTTCCCCCCACCGCCCCACCGCCCGCCCTCCCTCCCTCCCTCCCTCCCTCCCTCTAGCCCTCTTCTCCTCTTCTGTAGATGAGGGTACCTCTGTCTTATTCATATGTTTTACTCAGCCAAGGGAGCGTTGAAAGAGTCTCGTCAGCGTAGCTCAGCTAACAAGATCCACATTGTCTTTAATGAGCCAGCCCTTCCACAGGAACGTTTAGGGGACGTGTCATCTAGACAGCCGGGAGAGCAGTTAGTTCAACAGCATCACAGACCTAGTGGTTTTCACGGACCCCCTGTCATACAAAAACGTGTTTTTTTTTTCTTCTGTTTTATCATGACCGTGTCAGCACTTTTGGCAAATCAGTGATATGTTGTTTTGAATTTGAATACTTTGTGTTGAAATTTGAACATTGCGGAATTTGTTGATATTGAATTCACCTCTTTCATTTAGAAATATGCCTTTAACAAGTAAAAAAAAGAATATGAGGTCAAGAAATCTGAGGCTAAAAGATTTGAGGCAAATTCAAAACACGTAAATGAGAGATTAAGCAAGTTGTGTGCCTGTCAGAACAAATAACAGCACATTTTGGGCCTAGTTAATACCAACGTCAATACATTCACTCCGTACAGGCGAACGGTAGAATATTCCAGATCATCTGTTGCCACGGGGTGATGTACTCTTCAGGCTAAAAGATTTGAAGCAAATTCAAAACACGTAAATGAGAGATTAAGCAAGTTGTGTGCCTGTCAGAACAAATAACAGCACATTTTAGGCATAGTTCATACCAACGTCGATACATTCACTCCGTACAGGCGAACGGTAGAATATTCCAGATCGTCTGTTGCCACGGGGTGATGTACTCTTCAGAAACCGTTCATCACTGAGTCGAGCTCAGCGTAGATTGGATCCCGATGTTCTGGCCTTCAGCAAGGTTCTCAGTTCTCAATCCTGTTTTGCTGCTGCTTCCCAGTCCTGCTACAGGAGCCAGTGGCAGGGCCGGCTAGCATCCTAACCACACAGCCGCCGCAAATACCAAGAAACACGGATCGCACGGCTGGTATTTGCCAGTTAGGTACTTTCTAATCAGCCTTATCAAGGAAAACACTGAGGTCACAACAATATGTTGTGAAATGAGGACATTCTTGGAGCAATGATGTCAACTCCACCAGGTTCTTGTCGGAGATACGGGCGTTGCTGTTGACGTCTCCCGCAGCCTGTGTGCGTAAACACTACCTTTAGCCCACACGCTGACCTCACTCCCCTCTGCTTCCCTGTTTGACCAGAATAAGACGCTATAAATAGAGCCTGCGTCCAACTGGTTTTAAACAGGAGGAAACAGGCCACACCTATCCTCTCTCTGCCCTCTGTCCTCCGCGTTGAAACTTGTCTTGAACTGACACACTGAGACAGTTAGAACGACAAGGAAAGAATCAAGCAGAAGATAGGGGGGGGGGGGGGGGGAACGAAACGCAGAAAGGAGGAAAGAACGCAGGGAGGAAACATCGAAACCAAGAAAGATATGCTGTACCCCCTCCACCTACCCCTCACAACCCCCTCCCCCCCACCCTCAAGGACCCCCTCCCCCTCCACCCTCACCCCCCTCCCCTGTTGGGTCGGTCCCTTCGAGGAGCTCCAGGGAGCCACCCCTGTTCCCCCACAGAGCTTCGATTGCACTCCCACTGGGGTAAAAGCCCATCGCTGCACTCAGCTTAATGTGTGATGTGGGTACAGAGGCCTCGCTGGCACCAAGAAGTGTTGAGGGAAAGATAAATAAGTCACTCTGCTTTAACATGCGGGTAGTATGGCCAGGTGCATTATGGGCCGCTCCCTGCATCTATCGCTCCAACACCTCGGAGTAAGTACAGAATCACACCCTCGTTATTCTTTCAAGTGGCCACGTTGAAAAGAGTGGAAGGAAGCAGAGAGCTGTGCTGAACCCCTTTAGTGTGAATCTCCTGAAAGGTGAGGTAAAATGGTTGCTCGACAGTTTTTTGTGGTTTTTTTCCTCCCCTCCTCTCTCGGTTCTCTTTTCTTTTCATACCTTTTTCTTTTGAGGCAAAGTAATGTTCCATTAGGGTTGTATGTTTCGTGTGCCGAACCGCCCCACTCTTTTACCTTTGTCTCTCACTATCGCCTCTCTTTCGCCTCTCTCTCTCTCTCTGATTCTCCCGTCTCTCTCACTACTTTTCTCCCACTCTCTATTTCTTCTCTCTCGTCTTGTTTTTCCCCCTCGCTCTCCCTCCCCTCCTCTCTCTTTCCTTCTCTCTCCCTACCTCTCTCTCTCTCCTTCTCTCCCTTCCTCTCTCTCTTTTCTTCTCTCCTTTCCTCCCTCTCTTTCCTTCTCCCTCCCTCTCTACTTTTTCCCTCTCTCCCTGCTTCCCTTTCTTTCCGTCTCTCTCTCCCTCTCTACTCTTTCCTTCTCTCTCTCTCCCTCCCTCTTTCCTTCTCTCCGAGCACTATCATTACATAGCCCCCGATGTCGTCTGTAAGCTGTGCCCAGAGCGCCGTGTCAGTGGGGGGTAAAATAGGTGGCTTTCATACAGTGCACGCTGTAATCTGCCTGTCACACCGCCTCATTCACAGGCAGCCCCATTACGGCCTGGCTGACTCTCCCACTCACAGGCTGAATGCACGGCCCAGAGACAGGAAACAGACCCCCCACTCTCTCTCTCTCCCTCTCTCCCTCTCTCTCCCTCTCTCTCCCTCTCTCTCTCTTTCTCTCCCTCTCTTTCTCTCTCTCTCTCTCTCTCTCTCTCTCTCCCAATCCCTCTCTCTTTTCCAATCCCTCTCTCTCTCTCTCTTCCAATCCCTCTAACCCCACCCTCCCTCCATCTCTTTCTCTCCCTCCTGCGTGGTCACAGTAGACTGATCACTAGTTTTAGCTAGGTCAGATACCATACGTGTCTGCCTGGAGGATGTACAAAGAGTTCCTGAGAATAATTGAAAGTACAGTTTCAGGGGTTTGGAAGTGGGAAAGGCAAGGTGAAAATGGGGGATATTGAGAGAAGAAGAAAGAGAGAGAGACAAAGAGAGACAAGAGACTGAGTGAGGACAAGAGATAGAGAGGGGAAAGAGAAGCGAGGGGAGAGCTTGAGAGGAGAGCGGGAAGGAGATGGAAGGTGAGAAAGATGTCACGACAGACACCCTGTCCAGTTAGCCCCCCCTTGTAATCAATCCCAGCTTTTAAACACTTTTTTTTTTCTTTTCTGTGTCGCCCCTCCCCCCCACGCCCCCCACATATCCCGCCTCCCCCTCACCAGGCCTCCCCCCCACCTCGCCTCCCTGGGACTGTCAATGGGAGAGGGTGCAGACAGTATGTGTCAAAGAGCCTACCGCTCCAGGCGATCCAGTGTGCCCCCCTGTTGCTGATGCAGGGGGGGGGGGGCGCGATAAGACTGGCCCCCTCCCATCCATCCATCTCCTCTGCTGTATTTATGGATGTGGGTGTACTGTACCTTCCAGTCTGGGAAACAGCATAGTGGTCAGAGGAAGCCATGCCGACCACAACAATATTGAGGGCTTTTTTTCTTTCTTTCTTGTTCTTCGTTGCAGGTTGTGTCCAACTGAAGCTGTCTGCCTGAGCAAATATTTACATCTGGGGCGGAGGAAGGAGGAAGAGGAGGAGGGGAAGTAGCTAGAGGAAGAGGAGAATGGAGGGAGGAGGAGGAAGAGGGGGGAAGGGGGGAGGAGGAAGGAAGAGGAGAATGGAGGGAGGAAGAAGGGGGGAGGAAGTGGAGAATGGAGGGAGGAGGAGGAGGAAGGGGGGAGGAGAGGATGGGGAGTAACAGTTTTTCTAAAAACGTGTAGCTCAAGGCTCTACAAGTTTGCACACGCACAGGGGTCAAGGGTCACATGTACACTGGAATGTCCAGTCAGGTTTCAGTTTAAACATAATCTAATCTAGCCTCCTGTTTGTTTTGGGGACGGGTCAGGACATGCAAACAGAGTATTGTCAAGGGACGAGAAATACTGAGCAGTTTGCTGTTTATTAAGTCCGAGGAAATAAATATTGGGTTGAAATATAGTATAAATGAAAACACAAACAGTTCTGCCATGAGCGACTGTCGTGTTTGTTTACGTTGCTGGGGCTTGTATTGGAGCTGACCATGTGTGTGTGTGCAGCGAATCGGGTTTCAGTTCTGATAAACACTGCGTTCAAACCGGCACAACCCGGCCTGGGGAGGTTGGACATGTGACCCGCCCCGGGGCATTGTGGGTAGGGAGGTTTGGCACGTGACCATAGGAACACATCATTTTGTACGCACACTGCCTGACAGCGTGGGAGTGGCAATTTAGGAGTCAGCAGATTTGCCTCTCAGTCATTTCTGTCACACGTCGAACGAGGGAAGGAGGGAGAGGGAAGGATGATGGAAGGGAGGGATAGAAAAAGAGAGGGAGTGACAGACAGCTAGACAGGGAGAGAGGGAAGGGGAAGACAGAGAGGGGTGAGGGAGGACGTGCGGGGGAGAGCGAGAGACAAAAGAGAGGGTGAGAAAACAGAAGAGACAGGGACAGAAAGATGCTGTTGAGAAACAAGGAGAATGTTGGCTTTGGTATGTTTTATCTGAAGTAGGGCGTGGTTACTGAAATGTTTTTATTGAACGCATAAATGTCCTTGGTTTTTTATTCTGAGTATTGTTTAAGCGGTGATGTGCCGAGGGGGAAGTGTTCAGTAAGAGCGGCTCAGTAAGAATGAGACACAGTGATGATTTCTTTAGGGCATCCTTCCGGCCAGGCCATGGTTCAATACCTTAGACATTTCACAAACGGCATCCTAGCAGGATTACCAGGGAGATGCTGATCCGAGGCTGCTAGCGCGGAGGAGTGAGTGGGTGCATTGTGCTCAAAGAAAGCTGGCAAATGCATCGAAACGCTTAGCATGCCGTGGCTTTGGGCACAGCAGCGTGATAGCAGTGAGTTGTTCGCTAACGACTGTGGGAACACTCCATTTACCCCCCTCGCCCCTTTCCTTCTTTCCCTCCCCCTTCCTTCTTCCCTCCGCTCGGCTCTCTCTTCCGCCCTGTCCTTTCTCCCCCTCCCTTTGTTTTCTTTTTCCTCCCACCTTCCTCTTCCCTCCCTCCCGTCCCACTTCGCCTTCGGGTTTCCTTCCCCCCTCGCCCCCCTTCCCTTCTCTTGCATCTTCATGCCCCTCTCCTTCTTTCCGCTCCCTCTCCTTCTCTTCTTCCTTCCCCATCCAGTTGCGCGCTGCCGGCTCCCTCTGTTCTGCTCTTTCTTCACCTCTCTCGCTCGCATCTCTGCCTCACCTTTAAAACTGAGGTGTGTTACTTAGGGTAAGCAGTAGAGATTAGTGCAGTGTTTATTCCCCGGGCGCTCCAGTCTGGGAATATCCCCTGTTGGTTTGGGTCACAATAACATGGTATCATCATGCGACACACAAACGTACCATCTGGAAGACGAAGCAGGCTCCTCCCTGGCTCCCCCCGGTCGAAGTTTTGTCCGGGGGTGCTTTTTTTTCCTTTTTTGATGTTGGAAGAGGTCAAAGCACGTACTACTTTGGTAGAAGAAAACAGAACACGGTGACGGTAGAGAACCGTATTGGTTATAGCGACATTTTACACGTGGGAAAGTGGTGAAAAAAACACAAAACAACACTTATTTATTCATTCTCTCACTCCTCTCTCTTTCTCCTCAAGCAATGGTGGAGGCGAACAATGCGAGGCGAGAAATGGCTAAGAACATCTACTGTTGGCCTTTAATACAGGAGCTCCCTCCTCTCCTCCCTCTGCCCTCTCCCTCCCCCCTCTCCCCTCCTACCTTCCTGTACCCTCCATCCCCCCTCTCCCCTCCTACCTTCCTACACCCTCCCCTCCTCTCCCCTCCTACCTCCCTCTTATATCCGCCCGTCCTCTGCTTGGAGAGTCTGTCGTTCTTTGTCCGGCATAAAAGGCTGCCTCACAATCGCCCTCTTCACAAAACAAGATAACGCTCGAGAATGTGTTTGTCTACGTCGACACAAAAGAGCACCGTTATTGTTGATGACAACAGGCAGCGCGGTTGCGAAACAAACAAAAAAACGCGAGGTTTTCCGTGAAAGTATCATGGCAAACCTCTCAACCGAGTCTGTGGAGTTATGAGGCAGAGCCACGAAGAACAACACCATTCCACAGTGTCGTCCAGGGTTGGAGTCGTCCTGCTAACCCTCTTCACATACAGGAACATTCTTCCTCGTCTCACAGAGCTCCAGTTTGCCCGTGAACGCTGGACACACAAAGCCACCTTCCTGTCCTCTCTCCTCTGGCTTCCCTGATCGCCTCTGGCCCCCGAGGCACAAAGAAAAATCCCTTTCAAGTCCCATTTAATCCTCTGGTTGGCAGTATTGATCATCAATAATGTACCTGTGGGCCATTGAGCACACAGTGCAGGGCCCCAAGTCCAGCATGTTTACAGTGTTAGCTAGCAGAGTGACCCCGGAGACCGGCTTAAGGAGTTCATCAATCTGGCTGGCTCTGCCTGACTAGCTAGGAATATAGGGAGGGACCACCCAGATCAACCAAGACCCAGATCACTGAGAAGCTGTGCATGGGAGAAGTAATGGAATTGTGTGTGTGTGTGTGTGTGTGTGTGTGTGGGTGAGGGGTAGATGGGGAAGGGTAGGCGATGTGTGTATGATTGGGGGGAGTGCGAGAGAGTAGGAGGAGAGATGACAACATTGTAGTTTGGTATGTGTGGGAGAGAAAGGAAGATAAAGAGAGAGGGAACGAGAGATGAAAAGAGAGAGAGAGAGAGAGAGAGAGAGAGAGACGGAGGGAGGGAGGGAGCAGGCAGGAGGGCTCTAGCAGAGGAGCATAACACTCCTCTTCTCCCAGAAGACCTTTCCCTCCAATCCTGAACCCATTATCAAGCAGCATCGCACTACAGCTCAGTGGAAAAAAACACGAGGAACAATTTACGCAAACAAAAACCTCCCACCTTCGCCCAGGCGTGCACGGATAAACAAATGATAAACAAATAAGAACGCAATTGAAGCCCAAATAATTCATATCGGCGGTCGCGACATCACCCAATAATATGGCCTTGATGTGATGTGCTGCTAATTGTAACTCTCTCCTTCTTCTCCTCATCTTCCCCAACATTGTCCTGTTGGCTCATTTCAACAAGAGCACTGGTTGTTCTTGCGTGAATAGAAAAGGTGTGACAAGATAGAATAGAAACCTTTACACGAGCGTAAACAACAATCCATTATCAGTCGGGGACAACTTTTTGGCTCCGTCTGGAAAGTTTACAAGAGTGACAAAATACCGCGACTGCCAACCGAGGTGTGAGCGAGATAGAAGCAGGACTTAGTCCTGCGTCTGTCTGCTGTCGCTAAAATGCTTTTCTGTCAGCGGCAGAAGAATCGGGGAGCGAAAAAAAAAGAAAAAAAAAAAGAAAAGAAAGTGATTGGTAGCGGAGTTGGCGATTCTGACGGAGCGTAATGACAGGGTAGAGTGGCGGAGACGCGTCTCCTGACACGGGACTCCGCCGCCGCCGCTCAACACAGGGGAGGTTTCCCTTTGCTTTGGGTGGGTTTGTTTTCGGGCGGCGCTTTGGCTAAACCACGCACGCACGCACGCACGGTGAGCCGTTTGGGCTCCGCTCCGCAACGCTGACATCTGTCACCCGGACGCGGCCACATTAGCCGTAGAGTGACAGCGTTTTTCTACCACTGTGCGTCTGTCTCGCTAGCTCTCCTTTTTTTATGGAATTGAAATGTCACGGGCAGGCCGGGAAAAAGACTTTAAGCCTGGCACCGGTTGTCACTTTCTCTGCAGTGATGTGCGCTGAAATAGACTTCTGTGAGGAACACTGTGTAGCCAGCTCTAGCGTGTGTGTCGTGACCCTTCTTGAGACGCCTTAAGGTGTAATCGGACTGAACAGCCTCCCTTCTCTCTCCCTGTACCCCTGTGCTATACTTATAACAGGAACGATTCACCCAAACTGTCTGAAATATGGAGGAAAATTTAACTTGACGTAAATAAAAGAAAAATATCTTTTTTTTTTGTTCAATTGACAGTGGACAACGACCTTGACCAATGCTGAGAGACGATTGACCCCAAACAGTCTCTTATCTGTTACATATTCAAGATGGTGGCATCCACGCAGGTCTTGTTAACGCTCCGTCACACAGGGTGACTTGAAACCCCTCATCTTTTCTCCATGTGTTGGGATGAGACACAGAGCTTAGCATTAACAGCCAGTTTGAGTGACAATCCTCAAACTGATCTGAGCGGGGTTTTGTTACAGTTGAGTTTTGAGATGATAGTTCACCACTAATCCTGATATCAAATCCTTGGCTACACAGATGATTTAGCTCTCACACACTCTTCCCACACCAGAGTACAGTTAGTACTAGACCACCACATACACAGGGTTTATTTTAACCAAGCCAGGTGAACAAACTCACACACACACACACACACACACACACATACACACAATTCATAATGACGATTAACACGAACACAATCTGCTCTGCCAGTGATCATCTTCCAACGTCCAACTCAGCCCGCAGACCGGCCTAATGAAAGGCACTGTAGCATCCCATAACCAGGTGCTGTTGATAGTCCCCTCTCAGCTCTCGCAGACACAACACTCTGAGTCACACAATAACAAGCCCAGGTAGCCAGAATAAAAGAAGAAGGAGTCACTGTCGTTAATAATGTCGGTGACAGGCAGAGACGCTAGCTCTCCATGCTGGGCCAGCGCCTTGTCAAAGCACATTAACGCAGCATTGTGCCGCGCTACAATACCAGCCATTGTACTCGTCTCCGAGCCGTGACACTGGGGTTGTAAACATTCTGCTCGCCTTCTTCCTGACTGAGTGCAGCACAGGTGTCAGGAGCTACGTTGCACACAAGAATCGCTGAATAGTTCGACTTCAATCGCTCTCTTATCGCCCACGTCTTCTCGGCGAGCACGTCCACAAATCCAGACTTCGGAGGGAAAGAGATGCTAAATGTTAACCCGGCAGCAGTGCGGGGGGAAAAACAATAAACAAAACGGAGGGGCGAGCTAGCACTGACAAAGGTGGCATTGTGTAGGAGAGAGGGAGAGAGAGAGAGAGAGAGAGAGAGAGAGAGAGAGAGAGAAAGTTTCAGGAAGGCACATCCAGATATTCATGGCGAGAATCATTATCGTCGTTGTAAAAAAAGAAAAAAAACCCTCCTGCGTATGATTACAGCTCCAGACTGCCATAGCACAAGCCACCCGCACTTCAGGTTGAAATCAATGACACTCCAGGTATTGTGTACTCTCATACTCTCTTCAAAGAGCCAGGCGAGAGAGTATGAGGGGAGAGAAAGAATGAGCTGAATTTATGAGGCAGCCACCTAGCATTTAACTTGTCATTTTTCTCTCTCTACCTCAAAACACTTTCAAAGTGACAAGAATTTGCCGACGGTGGTTTTCGTGAGTCTATGAAGGAGAAGAAGGAAAAAAAAAAAAAAAAAACCTTCTTTCGTAAATTACAGCTTCTTTCGAAGTCAGTGAGTGTCTGCTAAGTACTGTGATGTTTACTGTACTGATTCTGAGTAGCGAAATAGCATCTAATGCTCTCAGAGGTATGTCACCATTCTGTAACGACCTGTCCTCAAAATGGATCCCTTTGAAATGTGCAGGATTTCCCCACCCCTCATCCCCCCTCCAAAACAAACATGACAAACGTGTATCTATCTTGAAGTTGCTGTGATTGAGAGAACAATGCCCTCGTTTGTTTCCACTGACAGCAATGCTGACCAGAGACTGTATATCAGAGTTCCCACCATTTTGCAGGAAGACAGAGGTGAACGTGTCATAGCACAACGTCACCAGGTTTGCCGCGATGACTTTTTAATGATCGCGAAGAGGAGTATGTTTGTCTTTCTCATGGAAACAATGTCAATCACGGGGAGACAATGAGAGCCCAAACCATGTGCCCAGGTTTTACTGCAAAGACATTCGAGGGTAACAACGCCAAACTGCTTTCACATTTTCAAAACCTGTAGGAGTTTCAACTGCTAGGTGGGTACCGCCTGAGCCTCTTTTAATGACATGCCAGATGTCGTATTTCCAGATGTTTAATTCCACAAAGTCTAGACCTTTGTCTGTGGCACAGTCATTACAACAAACAACTGTCTGCCAAGTCTATCTCCCACTCTCTCTACCACTCTTTACCTGTCTCCCTTCCTCTCTCTCTCCCTGTCTGTCTCTCTCCTGACAGTACCCACCTCCAGCATTGACCTCTCCTACCATCATCCATCTCCGTCTCTGTCTCTTTCCGTCTGTCACTCTCCAGGTACCACTCTCCCTCCCTCTCTCTCCAGATGAAATGATATGATTCTGCACTCTACCCTGTCAAGGGTGATGTGTGTCACCTGCCTCAAAGTTGGGTGACTGCACCTCCTTTTCCTCCCTGTCTCTCCCTCTCTGTCTCCCTCTCTCTATCCCTCCCTGTCTCTCGGTCTCTCTCTCTATCCCTCCCTGTCTCTCCGTCTCTCTCTCTATCCCTCCCTGTCTCCCTCTCTCTATCCCTCTCTGTCTCTCTCTCTATCCCTCCCTGTCTCTCCGTCTCTCTCTCTATCCCTCCCTGTCTCTCTGTCCCTCCCTGTCTCTCTCTGTCTCTATCCCTCCCTCCTTGTCTCTCTGTCCCTCCCTCCCTCCCTGTCTCTCTCTCCCTCCCTGTCTCCCTCTCTTCCTCCCTCTCTGTCTGCCTCCCTCCCTCCCTGTCTACCTGGTTCCTGTTGTATCCTGGCACCGGTGTCTCTTCAGTGGCAGCTGCCAGTGGGCATTGTTCTACTCTACCCAAAGAATAACTTTCTCATCCTGTGGCCCTCAGTGCAGCTCTTTTATAACCCTGTTTTCCCTTTCAGGTGAAATATTTTCACACCAGCAGTGAGCCCAGAGAGATACATACTTACAGGGAAAAGGTGACAAGTGCTTCCGGCTCTCTCTCTCTCCCCTCTCTCTCTCTGTTTCTCTCTCTCTCTGTCTCTCTCTCTCTCTGTCTCTCTCTGTCTCCCTCTCTCACTCCCCTCTCTCTCTCTGACACACACACACACCCGCACTATGGCTATTGCAGTGCTGCTGCTCAGCAGAAGATAACACACCCGCAGGAAAATACCAAATCAACCAATGAGATATTGGACAGTGTGTGTGTGTGTGTGTATGTGTGTGTGTGTGTGTGTGTGTATGTATGTGTGTGTGTGTATGTATGTGTGTGTGTGCGCGTATGTTTTTGGCTTTGGTTATGTTTTCAGGGCTCAAATCCAAACTCCCTCCAAAGTTCAATTCAGATGCAGACACACACCAATACGTGCATACACACACACACACACGCACACGCACACGCACACGCACACGCACACCAACATGAACACCAACATGAACGTGCGAGGGGTGTGAAGAAACGATGTCTTCCTTGACATAATATGTGTATAAGCATGGATTCACTTTTGGTAGTAGGAAGTGAGAATGCGGGTTCTTTCTGCAGGTGTGAAGTAGGTTGTTTGTTGGCCTGTGAGTCACTTCAGCGTCATGCAAGGTGTCACAACAGGATGGAGAGCTCTGCTGCGTCTTTGAAGTTCCCCGTCCATGTCAGACAGCAGTCCCAGTCACTCTATAGGCACACTGTCACCTGAACAATAACCAGAGGCAAAAACATCACCCGTCATCGTCCCCCCTCTCTCTCTCTCTCTCTCTCTCACACTCCCTTCCTTCCTTTCTCCATCTCTCTTAACCTCCCTCTCTAACCATCCATCTCTCTCCTTCCCTTCGTCTCTCTCCATCCCGTCTCTTCGTTGTGGATTGCAAGGCTTATCTCTGAACTTTGCAAAGTCTATAACAGATTAGTGGTGTTGCAGAAAAGCGAAGCCAACAAGTTCTCAGAAGCAATCTTAAAAAGCCTTCTCGTGGGTGTGCTGTGTCACTTCACATGGCATACAGGAAGCTTCGCACACAAACGGTTTTGTCCCTTGTGTTTTAGTGCGTTTGTGTGTTGTGAGCGTGTGAGTTCATTCGCTTGCCTGCCTTGTTTGTCAATCTAGTTCCGAGTCTTGTTAGAGACCCACAGCGAGTGAGCGAAGTGACGTATTGTCAAGTATGGTTACCCATACTCAAAATTTACCTCTGCATTTAACTCATCCAAGTGCACACACAGCAGCGAGTAGTGGGCAACCGAACACACAGTGAACATACACCCGGAGCAGTGGGCAGCTATTGCTCCAGCGCCCGGGAAGCAATTGGGGGTTCGGTGCCTTGCTCAAGGGCACCTCAGTCATGGTATCGAAGGCAGAGAGAGTGCTGTTTATTCACAATCCCCACCTTCAATTCCTGCCGGTGTGAGAATCGAACCAACAACTTGCAGGTTACAAGCCCGACTCCCTAACCATTAGGCCACGACTTCCCCCTGACGTCCACCGATCCCGATCCGTGACTCTTCGTCAGCCTCGATTCATCCTCTTCCCACTCACATACCAGTGACAGCCCAACGCTGTCCATTCAACAGGAACCAGACTGATCGAGAGGCGGCTCAGCAGTGTGTTTTAGGTGTACGCTACAAGTCCAGACATCCTCATGCAGAGAGAGAGGTGAGCTGTGGAACTGGTGTCACACGTCTCGACTGGTCGTGACTTTAACCCCACGTGTATCCATCAGGACACAGAGACACCTTCCATTACAGCCCTGCTTTAGTTTCTTCCTGACCACCCAGATTACAGGGAGGACCAGATTTTCACACACAATTACAAGACTGGATAGAAGGAAGACAGTCTGACATCTAAATCACTGGCAAAGACTGCAGATTAATCATGTTCATACCTCTACATGCCCTCGCATGTAGTCTGTCTCTCACACACGCACACACTTGTAAGCACACACCCGCACACACACTTGTAAGCACACACACACACACACACACACACTTGTAAGCACGCACACACACACCCGCACACACACTTGTAAGCATGCACACACACACACACCCGCACACACACTTGTAAGCATGCACACACACACCCGCACACAAGGCAGTCCCCCATTCTCTTTCATTGGACTTTATTCAGCAAATTGCTTGAATTATTTAGCAATGAAATAAAATGAGATGATTTGGCCCTTCAGGCAGTTGCTCAGTGATTTAAAGCTAAGTCGTATTAACTTCTCAGAACTTAATGCCACCCATCATTTCGCTTTTGGGATTAAAAAGAAAAAAAAACCTCAATTGTGTTGATGTTTTTTTGTTTTACATAGCTGAAGGTAAATAATGATACATTTCTAACCATCTTGCATATAATCACACTCATTATATAAATGAGTATTTCGGAGTATTTTTGTTTGGATTTAATTTGATTGGATAACCGAGTCACAGAATCTAAAGAACTCTGGTACGAAAAGGCCCCACTTGCATAAACACAGTTCTGCTCCACCTGGGGACAAATTCAATAAAAACGCACCAAAGGAGACAAAACTGGAGACAAGCAGGTTGATATCCAGACGGACACACAACCAGACGGACACACAACCAGACGGACACACAACCAGACGGACACACAACCAGACAGACACACAACCAGACAGACACACAACCAGAGAGACACACAACTAGACAGACACACACAGACACAACCAGACAGACACACAACCAGACAGACACACAACCAGACAGACACACAACCAGACAGACACACAGCCAGACACAACCAGACAGACACACAGCCAGACAGACACACAACCAGACAGCCCCTTGTCCATACCTGTCCTCCTCCACTATCAGAGACACGCGTGTTTGTCAGCCTGGGTCTACCTCCCATCCTAATGCCCCCTGGGGACACAGCAGTCTCATTGTAGAGAAAGGGCCTCGCAGCCCAGTCAAAACACCATTGTCACCGTCCAGACGTCTCCGCGCCAGCCTGCTGTGACAGCGCCCGCTCAGTCTGAATACCTGAGTGACCTGAGACAAGCTGACATGCTGACCTTTCACCCTGTTTTCCATAATCTGACGAGGGCTTGGTGAGCTGGGCGATGAGCCCAAGGCGCTGCGGCAGGGAATCCGGGAAATAACCTCCGCAAACAAAAACGACAGTGAGCCAAACGGCAGATTCAACGCAACGCTTTTGAATGCAGAACCATTCGGAGTAGCGGGTCAAATCCAGAAGACACGTTTCCAACGTGGCCCGTATCCGGGCCGCGTGTCTGCATGTCTCTACTTACCTGCCGTCAAACGAAAGTAGGTGAGGATCTATAGAGATTCGAACGAGTTAATGTGTTACAAATCTAGAGAGAAATCTATGAATAGCCTCCATGTACACATTAGAGGTACCGATGCGTCTAATTAATTAACTAAATCCACATTAGTCCACGTCAAGGTCTGGGATTAATCATTGACCAAGTGCGGGGTTAATGAGTAGCCATATCTCTCAATAACTCATCAAATCAGACGACCAAGAGCTTGTGTAATCTCCATCGCTGAATACAGTCTCCGGCCTTGGGCCTGTCTCTGAAGTGGTGACCCATTAAAACATGATTGAAGGAGAGGTAGGGGGAAAGATGGACAGAGAGAAAGTATGTGAGAGAGAGAGAGAGAGAGAGAGAGCAATACTATGTGAAAACAGCCTTCAAGTTGTGAATTGGTTTTGAAGCCTTCTTGCCTCCTATCTTCAATGCAACAAACCTTTTTATTGATGTAATACATTTGGAGCAGTACTTTGAAAAGTACTTTTTGGGAGGAGGAGCGCAGCTTCAATGTCATCTGTGAAACGTTTTTAATTCTGTCCCTCAACAGTTTGCTCAGTAAGATGAGGAAACATACGTTGTCTTCATCGTATTTTCACTGTCTAATGCTAATCTATTAAGCGTTTAGTGAAACTTTTGGACGTCTAAAGGAGGTGATTCAATCACATTAGACTCTTTACTTAGTGCTGAGTTTAAAAAAAATACAATCCCTACGTAACCACAACCCAAGGATTGGAATGAACGACCAAAGTCGACATCATTCCACAGTTTAACACAAAGGACAGGCAGAAACCTTCGTCCTCAAGACCCCAAACATCTTGACATCTTTTAGCTAAAACGCGAAGGACTGGAGAAGGATTGTTTTTCCTTTTTCGCTGAGACTAAACACTTGCAAACCGACCTGTGGTATCAAGGGAGGAGGGGGAGTAAGGGGTAGGGGAGGTGGTGTAGGGGAGGGGGGGGGGGGGGGGGGGGGGGCGCCTACTGGAGTTACTCAAACCCGAGAACTTGACTTTAATCTCAGAACACATTAACTTAACCTCAGCCAGCCGCCCTTCTCTTTGGTGACTCCCTTGGTGTGTAGACCTTACCCCGCCCTGCAACACTCTCCAAAACAATGTTGGAGCCACATTCACACATTCAGATATTTATTCAACCTCAAACACCCTAGGCCAAGGAATGCCAACCACTTGCAGGTGTGTGTGTGTGTGTGTGTGTACGTGTCTGTGTGGTGGAGTGATAGAGCAAGTCATTGCACATACCCTGCATTCATTATTCATACTCTCTTTAAAGTGTGTGGGAAGAGAAAGAAAAAGATATTTTATTGACTCCACACACAGGGACAAGACAATAGAACGTTTCCAAACAACCTCATAGTTTATCGGAAGTCAATAAGGAAGGGGTTCTTTATCTTTTGAATAAACTGCCGTTTGTTTTGAATGAGTTTCGTGACAGACACTATCTACAGAAGTGAGTGCACCGAGTTGTTGGCAAGTGTGGGGATCAGGGCTGTGGATTTGGCAAAGTTAGAGTTTGTAAGGATTCATTGTGTTTCTACGTTTTTGGCCTTGTCCCTACTGATGTTTGTTCACGCTTGGTGCTGCTTGTGTAGGTCAAATGTAGACCATGTTTAGAAAAGACTTAGACCACGATCAAGACATGTTTTGGCAGAACGCAGCAGGAAAACAGGACGTGGATAAACTAAACAGGTCAAGTGAATCTACATGGATTAAGAGATTTAAAGACACTTGGACTTCAGGTTTGATTTGAAATGAAATATGTCCAAATAAATGCTGGTTTAATATGGTCACGATAGCACTTAGACGCCGCACAGCTACTAACACAACGTCTAAACCATGAGAAGACCAAAAAAACAAGTATAGATGAACTGAAATGCCTTTCAAGAGGACAGGTGTGTTCCTAATGAGCAATAATGAGTCACTGAAACCATCTTTCACATGCCAATCAAGTCCATATGAATTCATTAAAGTAATATTGTACCTCCAAATCTTTCATCATGATGAAGATGTTATTCTTTCCAAAGACAAGACAACAGCCTGTATTGTTCTTCCTTCATGTCCAAGATTAAAGGACAGTTTGCAACCCAGACTGGGGTCGGAGCGGAGACCATTCAAGGTTAAATTGCTGTTTTGTGTAATTAACAGAAAATGAAATTCCAATAAAGGCGAGTGACACATGACAGACAAGAACAAAAGGTGGTTTTGTTGGTCGTCTCCTAACGTGGAGGGAAACTCATGCGTGGTGGATGACCGTTTCAAAGGGCTAACAGCTACACACACTTATCATCCAGCCACCAGAAACACTTACTTGGTGGTACTACATTTGTGAGACCAACCGAGTTAGCAAGCTAGTTCGATAGTTAGTTGGCTAGCTAGTTAGATAGTTAGTTAGTTGGCTAGCTAGTTAGATAGTTAGTTGGCTAGCTAGTTAGATAGTTAGTTGGCTAGCTAGTTGGCTAACCAGTTGGCTAGCTAGTTAGATAGTTAGTTGGCTAGCTAGTTGGCTAGCCAGTTCGTTAGCCAGTTCGTTAGCCAGTTGGTTAGCTAGTTCGTTAGCTAGCGTCTCGTGGCTATTACGGGCGTGCCTGTATAAATAGCGATGCTCTATTCTTGAGATGCTGTTGTGGCAAATTGTCTTGATGACATGTTATGATCAATTGTTCGTCTACGTGTGAAGCTGTTCAGCATTTCTATTCGTAAACGTGGGTGTGCGTTTAGATCGATTCAAGATATGATTGAAACGCAACGACTGAAAGGAGGAAGACAAAGAAAACGCAACTGTCCCTGCGCGTTGCACCGTGATGATAGTCAGGCTGCTTCCTGAGTGACTTCATCGGAAAGGTGGAAGGGAAAGATTGATGGACTCACCTGCGGCCTTACCTGAGTACGAAGCAGGCATGGCGGAGCCCTTATCTCGTATCAGATCCAGTCTAATTACGTGGGGTTAAAGCGAGCGTTATCGAATGGAGTAGGCAGGGACTTTCCACACAGACACTCGGATTCGCCATGAATGGAGAGGAAGAATGTGTTCACGTCGACACAAGTCTCGATGTGAAGATGTATACAACCGCAATCGTTAAATGATTGTGTCTCGGTTGAGCTAATTGCGCACATGATTGAAACCATAAAAACGCGAGACAGCCTTTCAGGCATTTTTAGCTTTCTTCCACTCCCATTTTTCACGGTTAGAAATTATTTAGTAAAAGTTCAACAAGCTAAGGCATGTGCTTATATCATGAAAACAGCAGTAACATGTTTACTGCTGTTTAGTCTTTATCAGAGACTTGTCAGCGATCGTTTATAGATGGTAAAAAATAATTTTGTAAGGGGAAAAAAAGAAGTTAGATTTGATCACAGGCACGTATGTTTATAGTTTGACAGCCACACAGAATTCACTCTCTTTCGCTCATTAAAGGTTGTTTGAACGGGAGACTGATATAAGCTCGGCACAGTCTTGTAAACATCAACTCTCAACTACTGATGCATCAATTAAGAAGCTCAAACTGTACAAGGCAATATAGGGTCAAGATCAGAACAGCACTCTATAACACAGAGGTGTGTGTGTGTGTGTGTGTTAAAACTATAATTTATACCAAATAAAGGTTGCATGTTTAATTTCTCTGGCAGTATGTCTGTGGAGGGGAGGGGATGGTAAACAATAATGACTGCAGCGCTAAGATACCTGTTGTAGGCAAACCTATTCTGAAGCTTATTGTAAAACAAAGACTAACCTTTAAACGTTGACTGCAATTACACACACACACACACACACACACATGCTACACGTGTAGCACGCTTCCTGCAGCCAAAATTACACAATGTACAACCTAAGATAGCTCTGTCTGTGTATTGTCCATAAGAACGTTTCAAAAGACTATATTATCTTTACTGCAATGACTTTAACTGTCTAACAAGTCATATTTTGTAATGTAGGAGAACTTGTTGCCATTAGCATCAGTAGCAGATATGTCTTTCCTATACGAGGAAATAAAATGAGTCATGGAACTCGAATCCAACTGAAATCTCTCAGATGAAACTCCAGATGCTCATGTAAGATGTTGTGAAATGCAATATTTCTACAAACTCATGCTGTTTTGATTAGCTGTCAGTTACCTGTCAGGTTAGTAAGGGGAACTGTGTAGAGACACAATGTTGTGTAATCGTGTGGGTGTGAGCACGCGCGTGTGTATGTGTGTGTGTGTGTGTGTTCTACATTAGATATCTCTGCTCTCACGGGTGTGATTGGTTACAGTTACAATCCCCATATTGGATACCCTTCACAACAGTATCTAACTACATTACCCAAGAATAATAATCACTGGATTCGTAGTACGCATGATATTAGGCTGCAACCTAGCAATTAGTCTGTCAGACAATCAGCATGAACATTCATCAGTTTAATACGTTTTTAAACTAAAACAACACACAGTCAGTGCAAACATTTCGGTAATTAGGAGTGACACTCCTGAAAAGTACACACACTCAAAGGGATTGGTCGACTTCACCTTTTTCAGAGGAAGGAGGGGAGAGGGAGGGAGGGAGGGAGGGAGGGAGAGGGGGAGAAACCAAAAATACTTACTTCGTCCTTGTGTGCTGAAACATCAAAGGTGAGGAAGGGATGTAGAGGGGAGGACTGGAGGGGGGAGGATTGGGCAGGGAAGGACAGGAGTCCAGAGGAGGAGGGTCTGTGTTGTGTTGTCTCAAAAGACAAAGTCAGGACCCTGACTGATCCGGAGGAACAACTGATTCATCACTTCTAATTACAACACATGATCTGCCTGGCTTTGTCTCCTCTCAGCTACTCTCTCTCTCTCTACACCTCCCCCTCTCTCCCTCTCTCTCTATGTCTCTCTACCCCCCTCTCTCCCCCTCTCTCCTTCTCTCTCTGTCTCTCGGTCTCTCTCTCTCTGTCTACACCTCCCCCTCTCTCCCTCTCTCTCTATGTCTCTCTACCCTCTCTCTCTGTCTACACCTCCCCCTCTCTCCCTCTCTCTCTATGTCTCTCTACCCCCCTCTCTCTCCCCCCTCTCTCCTTCTCTCTCTGTCTCTCGGTCTCTCTCTCTCTGTCTACACCTCCCCCTCTCTCCCTCTCTCTCTATGTCTCTCTACCCCCCTCTCTCTCCCCCCTCTCTCCTTCTCTCTCTGTCTCTCCCTCTCTGTCTTTTTCTCTCTACCCCCTCTCTCCCTCTCTCTCTCTCTGTCTCTCTCTGTCTCTTTCTCTCTACCCCCCTCTCTCTGTGTCTCCCTCTGTCTCTCGGTCTCTCTCTCTACTCTCCCTCCCCCTCTCTGTCTCTCTCTCTCCCTCTCTCTTTCCATGCAGTTGTGTTCCCATCTCCTTTCTGTATGTTTCCATTGCATTAGCCATCTTTCCCAGGTTCACCCTTCTTTCTTTCCTACCTTGATGGCATCTGTTCTGAGATCCTTCAGAGAGGTGGAGAGATGGGAGGAAAGAGTAGAAGGAGGAGAAGAGAGAAGAGGGAGAGACAGGGGAAGAGAGAGGGGGGAGAAAAATAGGGTATTTAGCACGTATCTACCACATGAGGTGGAGAATTATCATGCTCAGATTAATGCAGGTTCCACAGTGGGTTTCGAGAGGCAGGGCTGATTTTCCCAGGAGGCAGCACAGAGGGAGAGTAAGAGGGATGGGAGGGATAGAGAGAGGAATGAAAGGTGGGTGGGTGGGGGCGGGGGTCGAGATGGCGTTCTTGTCCAAACATGCTTGAGAACACATACACAGCTCCAGGGGCTGCGTTCCATGCACTTCTTTTATTCCATTTGAAAAAGTGGGCGATAGTATTTCTGGCTGTTCTTCTATCTTGGGAAATAACGCCTGAGGAACGCCATTAGTTACGGGCAAGGCACACGGCAATTTCCTCTTTTTTTCTTTTTTACTCTAACCCCTCGTTACCATGGCGATTACCATGCCAACGTGAAAGTGGCGTTGCATCCCGTGCCTAACTCCACTTAGGACTCCGACACGGAAATCTGTTTTCGACTCGTCACGCCCCCGCTTCCGCCGACGAGACGTCAGCGGGCTCTTAAGAAGCGCTGACAGATTGACCTTCGACCCCTGGGTTTGAAACAGGCAGGTGGGGGCGGGGCGGAGGGGACCCCAGGGGTCAGGGGAGGGCAGGAAGGCCGAGGGGTTTGGGGGGGGGGGGGGGCTGTGATACTGGATCTGTGACAGTCCTGCCTCGCCGTTTCGACCAGACCAGAGCTGTGCCCTGATTGGCCGATCCAACACGGACACACTGGAGGCTGCAGGGATCAGAGAGAAAGGCAGAGATAAGAACAAGATTTCGGCCATGTCCAGGTTTTCATTGGTCGTCGTGATGAGTCGTCCTCTCTCTCAGTTCTCGTCCTTTGACTTGGGACAGGAAATAGGCCCGATGCACTCCATCTCATCTTGCAGTCATCTTATACTGAAAATGAAACCAGAGGAGAGAAAAAAAAAACGAAAGTAGATTATCATGACATAACGTCTGACAGAAACTTGGACTTCCAAGTGGTTCCATCTGAGTTGGACTTTGTCACGCGCCCATGGAGCAGACAGGCTTTGTGTCAGAGAGGTGACACAGCTCTTGCGTCATCAAGAGGAATTACCCACGGACTTACCAGTTGAAAGCTTGTGTGTGTTTGCTTGCGTGTGTAACTGGGTGTGTGTGTGTGCGCACGTGTGTATGCATGCCTGTGTGTACGTGTGTGTGTGTGTGTGTGTGTGTGTGTACCATCCCTGGAGCCTGAGAGACAGGTATAAAATAAATACTGTCAGCCTAGAGCCATTGCTGTGCTAATCCTTCCCAGGAACGCCAAACTACCTGAGACGTTTTAATTAAGTTGTTATTATGTGTCTGTGTGACAGCAAGCCTTCACCTTCTCCCCCACTCCATCCCCCCCACACGCAAACATACCCCCCCCNACACACACACACCCATCTCCAGCAGTACAGAGAATCTTGATCTTCCCCACCAGACTAAAGGTGAGACTCAGTTTAACATTCAGCGCAAAGCTGAGTCCCTCCGTCCCCCTGGTAACCGTGTCGTCTGACAGGCGATTGGACGACTTAAGTAGAACCGTCTGTCGGTTTCCGGTGCAGCGAGTTTGCCGAGGTGGGCAGAGAAGTCCCGGCTAGTCCCTCAGTTGCTACGGTAGCACCTCAACATCGGCTCGTCTCCTTGGAGATTACTGTTGTTGTGGCGGGGGCCATTTTCCAATCTTGTAGTGCGTGTGGAGGTCTTGTTTACATGGACAGACTGCGTGTGTGGGCGTGTGAGAGAGAGAGAGAGAGAGAGAGAGAGTCAGTGTGCACACATGTACGTGTGTGAGTGTAGGTGTGCGAGGCCTGTGTGTGCCTTGATATGTAGCGTGTGTAGCTTATGTGTTTTTGTAGAGGTTCGTATGCATGTGTGTGGCATGTCTGTGTGTGTCTGTATGTGTAGGTGCATGTGTGAGTGTAACATATGTATCTGTCCGTGTGTGTAGATGCATGTCCGAATGTAGCATGTGTGTGTGTTTGTGTGTGTATCTGTGCGTACATGTGTGTGTTTTTGTGTGTACATGTGTATTTCTGTGTGTACATATGTGTGTGTGTTTCTGCGTGTAGATGTGTGTTTCTGTGTGTACATGTGTGTGTGTTTCCGTGTGTACATGTGTGTGTGTCTGTGTGTACATGTGTGTTTTTCTGTGTGTACGCGCGCGTGTGTTTCTGTGTGCGTGTTTTTCTTTGTGTTTGTGTGTGTCAGGTCTCAGTTAGACATAACCAGAGTGAGCCCACGACCGGGGAAAATGATTAGAGTGCATGACTCTGATGAATGATAGATGGCTTCTGTGTTTGTGCTGCATCGCTTAGAAAAATAGACTACTGTCTAGACTAGTGGGGCAAGATAGATCTGTGGTTGGAACTGTTCAACACGCGCCATTAAGGGAAGAACATGTAAATGAAAGGTTCTCTCATCTTTCATCTATATTGGCTTTTCTGACTGTTTCTTTTGTGCTCCACACGTTCAAATCACCAAAAGCCACTTCTAGAAAAACATGGTTTTTTAGTTCCTATAATGTTTCCTGCGGTACAGTGAAGTGATTTGTTGATGTCTGGCGAATGGTGGCTTAAACAGCAAACCCAGAATGACTCAGATGCACATGTTCACGACGCACACAACTGACTGACTTGGCTGTTTAGGCCTGTCTACCTGTATGTGTGTGTGTGTGTGTGTGTGTGTGTTTGTGAATGATGTCACTTGCACCTGTGCTTAGATCCTGTTGGACAACTTCCACCCTCCACCTCCCTCCTCCCCCACCCTCCTCCTCCTCCCTCCACCTGTCAGGTCTCAGTTAGACATAACCAGAGTGAGCCCACGACCGGGGAAAATGATTAGAGTGCATGACTCTGATGAATGATAGATGGCTTCTGTGTTTGTGCTGCATCGCTTAGAAAAATAGACTACTGTCTAGACTAGTGGGGCAAGATAGATCTGTGGTTGGAACTGTTCAACACGCGCCATTAAGGGAAGAACATGTAAATGAAAGGTTCTCTCATCTTTCATCTATATTGGCTTTTCTGACTGTTTCTTTTGTGCTCCACACGTTCAAATCACCAAAAGCCACTTCTAGAAAAACATGGTTTTTTAGTTCCTATAATGTTTCCTGCGGTACAGTGAAGTGATTTGTTGATGTCTGGCGAATGGTGGCTTAAACAGCAAACCCAGAATGACTCAGATGCACATGTTCACGACGCACACAACTGACTGACTTGGCTGTTTAGGCCTGTCTACCCTCTTATGTCGTGTGTGGGTGTGTGTGTGTGTGTTTGTGAATGATGTCACTTGCACCTGTGCTTAGATCCTGTTGGACAACTTCCACCCTCGTCCACCATCCCCTTCCCTCACCCCAACCCCTCCTCCTCCTCCTCCACCTTCTCTCTCTCTCTTTTTTCTTTCTTTCCTTCCTTCTCCCTCCCTTCTCCCACCTCCCTCCTTCTCCCACCCTCACCCACCCTCCTCCTTCCTCCACCTCCGTCTTCACACTCCCCCTACTCTCCCACCTCCCTCCTTCTCCCACCTCCCTCCTCCCCCTCCCTCTTTCTTTTCCCTGCTCCACCTCCCTACCTCCACCTGACTCCCCCACCTACCTTTTCATAAAAGCCCAACGTAGATTTTCTTTTTAAATGGTTTGAGCGCCATCATTTGATGTTAGGAACTTTAGCTCCCACCGGCTCAGGAAGTGTTTCCAAATGGATTTTCTGTGTGTGCTCAGAGGGAGGTCATCTTGTGCTACGAATGTGAGTCGTTTCTTGTGTGAACTCGCGCACACGTGTGTTTTGAGAGCGACTCACCTGAATGACGGAGCAAGTTCTGCAGAGAAGTTTGACCTTCGACTGAAACGAACGGGCCTCAAGGCTTCCGTCAAGATGATGTGTCTGTGTTTCTCTATCTCATTCCACATGACACCATGCCCCTGCTGCGTGGGCAGGATGTAGGGGCTAATCTGTCTCCAGCAGGAGAGGGCCTGAGTTCAGGCCAGGGCAGGGAACTGCACTCCCCCTGCTCTGCTTTGCACAGCCTCCGTCTCTCACTTACAGGGTCAAACTGGCCAATTGGCCTTTTTCACTCCCCAAATATCCTCCCATTGGAGAGTGATTGGGGCTGGGACTGAGCTGGACATGATGGAGGGCTGTGGGAGTGGGGAAGGTTGGGAGAGGGCTGTGGTTAGTGAGGGGGTGGGCTAGGGCTGTGGGAGTGAGGTGGTGGGGTAGGGCGAGGGGATGGAGGGGTGTTGGAGGTGGGCTAGACCTTATTATTTCATAATAAAAAACATTCTTTTCTTTACTTTGGTGATTCATATTCTCTCCCCTTTTCCTGTCTGCTGTCCTGAAGATGTCTGAACCTCTGTATTCTTTGTGGTCCGTCACATGCAGAGCTAGGTGGACACATGTTCTGCACACCCCCCTCTCTTCCTCCCCACCCTCCTCCTCCTCATGCTGATCCCATCCATCCCTCCTCCCTCCCTCCCTCCTCCCTCCCCCATCACTCCCCCCTCCCTCAGTCCAGTAGACCTGGTGGTGCTGCCTGGCCTGGTGCTGGTTCAGATAGACACGTGTTGTTGTAACTAATCCCAGGCTTCCCCTCAGTTTGGGTTAAATATAGGTTTGGGACCGGCCCAGCCTGTCTGCCTCCCTCCCTCCTTACCCCCTCCCTCCCCCATCCCTCCTCCCTCACCCCCTCCCTCACCCATCTCCCCTCCCCCTGGGCTCCACAACACCAAGGGAGGTGGTCTGGTGATGTAGGCTCTGTATAGGTGTGTGTGTATGTGTGTGTGTTTGAATGGGGGGGGTTGTGTGTGCCTGAAAGGGTATTGGTGTCTTTGTGTATGTTTGAATGAAGGTAAGAGTGTTAGTATTGATGTGAGTGTCTCTGTGTGCATGTGTGTAAAGGCTAGATAGCGGTGTGTGTGTGTGTTTTCGATACACTAAGTGGCCATGTGTCTTAAACTGCCAGCACGCGCCTACACCAAACATTAATCTAGTCCAAAACCACTACTCTGTAATTCTCAAGTTGACCCAAAAATCTACTGTACTGATGTTTGATCTGGCAAGGGTCTTCAAAGAGTCTACTGATGGAGGCGGTGGTAGGAGGAAGGGTGCAGCATATGCAGTGTGTGTGTTCAGTGTGTGTGTGTGCGCGCAGTGTGTGTGTGTGCGCAGTGTGTGTGTGTGTATTTGTGTGTGTGTAGTATCTGCGTATGGAGTGTCTGTGTAGCGTGTGTAGTGTGTGTGTGGTATCTGTGTGTGTGTGTGTGTGTGTAGTGTGCGCAGGTAGTGTGTATACATTGTGTGCACCTGTGTTTGGTGTGTTTATGTAGTGTGTGTGGTGAGGAATGTGTATACTGCATGTGTGTATATATAGTGTGTGTGCGTGTAGTGTGTGTGCAGTGTGTGTGTAGTGTGTGTGTAGTTTCTATGTAGTGTGTGTGTGTGTGTAGTATGTGTTGCAGTGAGTGTGTAGTATCTGTGTAGTGTGTGTGTGTGTGTGTTGTGTACCTGTCTCCTTAGGTGCATGTGTGTGGTGTGTACCTGTCTCCTAAGGTGTGTGTGTGTGTGTATTCGTATGTGTGTGTGCATGTTAGTATCTATGTACGTGTGTGTGTGTGTGTGTGTGATGCTTGTGGTTATCTATGTACTGATGTTTGGTTGGTGTAGCGCTGTGTGCTGTGGTGTAGACTCACGTTGTGTAGTGAGTGTGTGTGTAGTATCTCTGACGTATGGATGTGTCCTTGTAGCCGCGTGTAGTGTGTGTGATTAGTATCTATATACTGTTGTGTGTGTCGTACGCCCATGTGTTGTGTAGTATTAACTACTGCTGTGTTTTTGTGTGTGTGTGTGTGACATGTCCGCTATCCATTGTTACTGTGTTTTCTGTGTGTTGTGTATGGTGGTGGCTCTAGCTGTGTGTGTAGTGTTGTGGTGGTACAGTATCTGCGATATGCAGTGTTGCTGTTCTAACGCGCACCTGCTGTAGCTGTCAACATCCCTTATCGTGATACGGATATCTGTGTGTGTCGACTTGTAGACTTCTATGTACTCAGCGTGTGTGTTCTCGCGTGTGTGTGTGTAGTATCTATGTACTGTGTGGTGTGTGTGTGTGCTGTGTGTGTGTGATGCGCTTACAGGGGCAGACGAGAAACAAGCACACCACAGCGCTGCAAGTGAACCAGCTGCCTTCCTCTCAGTGATATGCCATATGAGAGGCTGTAGATACAAATTCTCCTCAAACCGCTCCTCAAACGCCCCCCCCCCCATCTCCCCTTCCTGAGCAGGGGGGATCCACACACACACTCACGACCACACACAGACACACACCACGATCAGACCACACACACAGCATGATAGAACACACACACGAACACATGCTTATAGTGACTGACCTCCAGAGGACACACCACACACACAGTGAAAACACCGGCGCTCTCCACGCCACAACAACACCCCCACCACTCACACACACACCTCCACCCCAACACACGCCACATCCCAAACCAGTACCACCACTACTACCCACACACGCACCACCCCCCGCCATACAAACCACCGATGTTTACTGGAGGACATGGATAAACACATGAAGTGAAGACATACTGCCAAGATTCAGTACCCAAACACATTCTCACCTGAAACCCATACAGCAGAACTGTATATGTTCCCAAAGGCAACGAACATAAATCTTTCAAAACACCACACACACACACAGAACACACACACACACACACACAACACACACACACAGAACACACACACACAGAGAACACACACACACAGGGTTGTCTCCAAAGCATGCTCTCTCACACCAGCAGAAGAAGCCTTCAGTGAGATCACTTGAAAAACACAAAGTTGCTGAGTACAAACAGGCTTCCATACAACCTCTCTCCCCCCTCCCTCCCGCGTGCGTGCGAGCCTCCCCCTCTCCTTGCCTCTCTCCCCTCTGCTGCTCGTTTCCTCATCACCTCGCCCCAAATCTCTCTCCCTCCATCTCCACAGCCCTCTCCCTCCCCCTCTCACCCTCTCCTCCCTCTCCCTCCTTCTGTCTCTCTCCCTAAAATTGTTTCTGTTTCTCCTTCTCTCTGTCCTCTTTTCTTTCTATTTCTTTTTGTCTCTCTCTCTCTACCTCCGTCCCTCCCCCTCTACCTCCCCTCACCTAGTTATCCTCCCCCCCCGCTCTCTCTCCCCCTTTCTCCCCCTTTTACCTCCCCCCCTCCCCCATGTGGTACACAGTCTCCCACCCCCAGGAGCATCTCTCTCGTTTTCAACATGGGAGTCTGTGTGTGTGTGTGCATATTAGGGTTATTAACCAGGGGTTATAGATACTGCAATCAACAGTCTCATGTGCAATAATAGGCAATAATAATGTACAGTTATTACAAATATATGTATTTGGAGGACATGTGTGTGTGCATGTGTGTGTGTGTGTGTGAATGTGTATGAGTATGTGTGTGTGCATGTGTGTGTGTGTGTATGTGTGTGTGAATATGTGTGAGTATGTGTGTGAGTGTGTGTGTGTGTGAGTATGTGTGTGAATGTGTGTGAGTATGTGTGTGAGTGTGTGTGTGTGTGTGTGTGTAAATGCGTGCAGGTCTGTGACTAAACGTGTTTTGGGATTCCGCTGCAGGTTCTACTTAGTTGCAGGTTGTTTGGGTTTGCATGTCTGTGAGCAGGAATATTAATGTGTGTGTTTGTGTGTATGTTTGTGTGTGTTGGTGCATGTGTTAATGTATTGGTGTGTGTGTTTGTGTGTGTTTGTGTGTATGTTTGTGTGTGTTGGTGTATGTGTTGATGTATTGGTGTGTGTGTGTTTATGTGTGTTGGTGTATGTGTGTGTGTTAGTGTTGGTGTGTGTTTGTGTGTGTTTGTGCATGTGTGTGTGTGTGTTTGTTGATGTGTGTGTGTGTGTGTGTACTGCTGAAATGTATGACAGACTGAAGCAGGTTGTCTTCAATTTCTTTCATCTGATATTCCTGCTGTAGTGGGTGTCCGTGTTTGTTTACTTACCTCCTGTCAGTGTGTGTTTCGAAGTGTGGGTGTGTGTCAGTGTGTGTGTGTGTGTGTGTGTGTGTGTATGTGTCTGAGGGTGTGTGTGTGTTCATGTCCATCTGCCTGTGTGCGTGTGCCTCCAAACCAACGTGTGTGTGTGTGTCTGAGGGTGTGTGTGTGTGTCTGAGGGTGTGTGTGTGAGGGTGTGTGTGTGTCTGTGTGTGTGTGTGTGTGTGTCTGAGGGTGTGTGTGTGTGTCTGAGGCTGTGTGTGTGTGTGTCTGAGGGTGTGTGTGTGTGTGTGTGTGGTATGTCTGTGTCATGTTTACGTGAGTAGGGTTGGTGTGGGCGGGCGAGGCATGTTCGAAAAAGGAAAAAAAAATCTGAGTCCCTTCCGTTGTAGGCCTAAAAGATGTCCAAGAGTTTGGGGGGTCTTCGAGAGAAGGTTTCTGCCTGTCCTTTGTGTTAAACTGTGGAATGATGTCGACTTTGGTCGTTCATTCCAATCCTTGGGTTGTGGTTACGTAGGGATTGTATTTTTTTTTTACTCAGCACTAAGTAAAGAGTCTAATGTGATTGAATCACCTCCTTTAGACGTCCAAAAGTTTCACTAAACGCTTAATAGATTAGCATTAGACAGTGAAAATACGATGAAGACAACGTATGTTTCCTCATCTTACTGAGCAAACTGTTGAGGGACAGAATTAAAAACGTTTCACAGATGTCATTGAAGCTGCGCTCCTCCTCCCAAAAAGTACTTTTCAAAGTACTGCTCCAAATGTATTACATCAATAAAAAGGTTTGTTGCATTGAAGATAGGAGGCAAGAAGGCTTCAAAACCAATTCACAACTTGAAGGCTGTTTTCACATAGTATTGCTCTCTCTCTCTCTGCCTCGTCTCTCACATATTTCTCTCGTTCCCACTTTCCCCCCTAACTCCCGTCCCAATCATGTTTAAAATGGCTTGCCACCACTCCAAGAAACGGGTGTAGTGTGAGACTGTTAATTCGTCGACCAGGATGCCGGCACATACGCTGCTCTCGTTCTCTGATGTTTTTGAATGTGAAGGTAAAGCCAGACGATGCGGTAGTCCTTACATCAGCGTGTGCGTTGTGATATCCCTCTCTGATGTTTGTTGCGCGGTATGTCGCGATAGGCACAGCGCTCCAGTTGAAATGTCAACTCATTTAGCTGACTTGATTCCGACTCACGGCTGAGGCCTTATACGACTGCCGGCGGAGTGGGAAACCAGCAGCGACTTCGTACTGGAGTCAGTCCGTTTGTGTACACGAGGGCTTGACGAATGAAAGGAAGAGGCGGCTAACAACCCAACACCACCTGGGGCGCTCGCGAGTAAGTAGAGAACACATGCGAAACGCCCCTGCCGCTTGCGCTTCTGTCTCCTCCGTCATCCATCAACCCTCCCTCACTGCCCAGCTCCTCGTGTCGCGCCCTGTAGGCCGGCGGCTAGAGGAGAGTTGGGGCGGAGGAGCCGGAGTGGCGGTATCTAGAGGGGGGTGATGGTGATAGTGTGGCAGGGAGACGTTTGGCCAGGAAAAGAAGAGGAATTTGACCTCTGCCGTTTTGAATAAAGCAGCATCCTATCCTAATTAACCGAGATGAGATTGGAACCTAGGGCCGCACGAGAAGGAGATGGCGCCTCCGCTAGAGGACTGCTCCAGACAATCAGTGTGAGAGAGAGAGAGACGAGGTCAAAAGGAGAGGGGTAGAAGAGAGAAAGGGGACAGGTGAGCGCAAGCGTCTAGTCCAAGCCTCTCCTCCAGGTCGACGTCCGGAAGGGCTGTGGGTAGTCCAGGCAAGTGCCTTACCCGAGCCAGGCGGGGGTGAGAGGAGACAGAGAGAAGGGGGTAAGACAATGCCAAAGTCACGGCCGAGCAGAGGGAGGATGAGGGGACGAGAGAGAGGAAGAGAGCAAAACAGGAAACAGCTCAACTTCATGGCTCCTGAGGGGACTGGAGTGAAACGACTCCTTCCTCTTCTGACGTCACCGGGGAGTGTGTGTGTGTGTGTGTTCCCAGCCTTGTCCCCCTCTTCTGTCACAGCACACACCTCCCCTCCTCCCCCTTCCTCCCCCTCCCCTGCACTCACCCCCCTCTGCCCTGTCACTCCATACCTGTCTTATCCATCCATCTCTACCTCCTCTTCTCCACCTCCCTCACCCTCTTATCAGCATCCTCTCCCCCTCCTCCTGTCACTCCCCACTCCTCCCCCTCAGCCCCCAGGGCCCTCCTCCTTATCTCACACATCTCCCATGTTTACCTCTCGCCTCTCCCTCCTGCCTCACCCCCCTTGTGTGCCTTCAACCCCCCTCCCCCGCCTTCTCCCCCCTGCAGTGAACGGCTTCTGACGAGGGCGGAGCAGTATCTTTGCATCTTCATCTCCCCTCGCTCCCCCAGGGTGTGTTCCCGCGCACTCCAGAGGGGTCGGAGGGCGTCACTAAGTGCTTCCAGGCTGTCAGATGAAAACAGCGGGCAGGTTAGGGGATGCTGCGGCCAGATAGTAGCTGTTATAGTTTAGAACAGCAGCCATGAAACCTGGTCTACAGACAAGAAAGACGGAAACCACACACACACGAACACACACACACACACACACACACACACATACACATACACACACACACACATGCACACACAGACATAGACACACACATACACACACACACACATACACATACACACACAGACATAGACACACACATACACACACACACACATACACACACATACACACACAGACATAGACACACACCCACACACTCATACATACACACACAGACATAGACACGCACATACACACACACACACACATACACATACACACATATACATACACACTCACACTCTCACCTAGACGTGCTCGCGTACACACACACATACATACACACACACACACACACACACACACATGCACACACATATACATACACACACACACACACACACACATGCGCACACATATACACACACACACACACATGCGCACACATATACATACACACACACACATGCGCACACGTACACAAATAACAGGGCCACAGTCCCACAACCCAAAGTGTATTGATACAAACACACAAACTCTGTCATGAAGAACAACACCATGACACATCTGGTTCACTGATCCCAACAGGAAATGTCAACACCGACTGGGTAGACAGTGCACCTCTCTCAAAATAACTGTTGTGTAACCTGCCATGGAGCACAAGGAGCAGATGAATAGCCCTCCATTTGTAAAAAGCTTTCAGGATCTCACCGAGGGCAGCAGCTCTAGAGGACCATCTCCTACAGTCCAAGGACCATCTCAAACCGAGAGACATTCTCTCTGAAACGATCTCTAAACACCTTGGAAGCCTGGACCCGCCTGGGGAAACAAACACACCGCCCATTCATCCAGCAGTCTTAAGAAGCGTGACCTTCTCTTTCAAACCTTCCCTGCATCGACCTACACGGCAGGCAGGGGAGGGGGGGGGGAGGGGGGGAGGGGGGAGGATGCGACGACGCGTTCCCACCCTTCGCCAAGTTGACGTTCCCGCCCTCGCATCGAGCGCGGCCGCTTCTCGGTGTTGTGTTGCCGTGGTTGCGGCGGCGGCGATGGGCGTGCGGCGGCGGGCGAGCGTTCCTGAGGCGGCAGTAGCATTCAGCTGGTATAGGTCACAAGCAGTAGGCTGCAGTGTACCGCTGACCTGGGATCAGCACTGTGCGGTGGCTCAGTGAAAAACGTTTGATGAGTTCACGAGAGTGACGAGTTTGTTACGCACACAAGAAACTGGGACGACTAACAGTCATACACCGGCAGGACGCATGACCTGGCCACGCACACACACACACACTAACACAAACACATACACACACAAGGGCGTGACCTGGCCACGCACACACACACACACTAACACAAACACATACACACACAAGGGCATGTCCTGGCCACACACACACACACACAGGTGCGAACACTTGCTAGAGGACTTCCAGGGTCTTCCAGAGACCGCCACAGCCAGAGCCTGAACAGACAAACATAAACTTTAGACAAAGACGGCCAGTTTCTTAGAATTGGATTCATCATCTTTCTTATACTGCAACAAATTCTTAACATCCAAGTCATCATCCACTCTGCAAGTCACACACAATCTCACGGCCATGCTGACGCTTGCTCACCTCTTCAGACCAGTCAATACAAATCTGGAATTTTGTAATGACAGCTGCATACAGGCTTACAGTCGTTTAAGCTCACCAGCTGAATTGAACGCAATCTTGTCATGAAATCCTTTTCCAGCTATTCGTTTAGCATTGCAGTGATTATTTAGATTATTCTTAAATCGAAAGACAACAAAACGGTTGTGTGTTTTGTCGTGTCTCATCCAGGTTGGTGTTGCTGTCGGTGATTCATCGTTTTTTCTCCAGCCTCCACGACCAGTTAGCAAACAGGAACTAGCCCGGTTTTAGCCAAACCATTGAGTCACACAGTGTTTGTTAGCGTCGTGCTAACGGCTCCTTGTACGCCCGCGTTCTTCGTCACAGTTTCCCCAGAGAGGTGGCTGAGTTCAACAGAAACGATGACACCTGTTTTCCGTTGGCAACAACACTTCTCCCAAATCCTCGTCGGTGTCAGAGGTTGAGATCACTTATTCGTCTGCTCTTGAGCTAATTAGCGTCAGTATTGTTTGCCATGGCAACACAAACGAGGGGGGGGTTGTTGTTTAACTGTGTGTGGGAGACAGACGGCAGGGACGTCTTCTGGACCTAGGTCCTCCTGTTGGACCCCCCTTTAGCAGAACTGTTAGATTGTGCCCCTTCTCTTCTTCTCGGTTGACCTGAGCGCTCGCTCGCCCTCCCTGCCGCTGCCCCTCTCGCCCTCGTCAGCTCCGCGTCTTCCTTCGCTTCCTCCCCTTGCCGTCTCCGCGGGGCGCGCCTGCCCGGCTGCACTCGCGTGTCCCGTCACCTCTGTGTGCGCCTGCGTCTCTGACCCTGCGCCGTGTTCTTTTTCTGTTGCGATCCCGTCGTCTTCGGTCGTCTCCGTCAGCCGTCGCTCAGTCTGCTTCGTCTCTACGCCTCCCGGTCGGCGCGCTCTCTCTCGTGCTCTGGCGGGTCAGCTGCTACTCCTCCGAATCTATCTTCTCTCCCCTTCCGCCCTTTCCATGTCATCCGCGTCTGGTTTTCCCTCGAAGGTGGGCGTGGGGACGGTGGCGGCGCGTCTCGGTCGCTCGGGAAGTGGCGGGGTCTCTCGTCTCGGGGTCGTGCGCGGGTGTTGGGTCGGGCAAGTGGTCGTCGGGCCTCGGTGGTCTCCGGCTGGTGCTGCTGGTCCAGTGGGGGCGCAACGGGGTAGTCTGATGAACGGCCATAAGCATAGGCACTGGCGCGTAGCTACAAGCCACATGAACCGCGGCGGGAGCATCTATAGGAAGTGGGAGATGGGGCGCTCGTGGCTTGGCTGGTGGGAGGTCTTCAAGGGGTGCGGGCCCACAAGCCGGCCACAGAACTGGATCACAACACTGTTACACACGCATGCACAAACACATACAGGAAAGAGCCCGACGCAACAGGGGCGAAACGAAAGCACACGGACAGCACCGCGACGAACTCAACGACATAGAGCTTCGGAGACCGACGTTCTAAGCAGACAGAGAACAGAGCTCCACGGGCTGGGGGGGGGCGCGAGGGCGCCCGGCGAAGACCCGTGGCGGCCCTCGCTCTGCGCCCGGGCACGGGATGCTGCGCGTCGATGCAGCTCGTCCTCCGCGGGTCCTGGTTTTCGATGCACGGGCGTTCCACAGGTCCCCCCGTTTCGAGGGAGGCGTTGTTGGGGTGGCCAGAGGCCCTCGGAGGTCTGTCCGTCATGGCGACACCAATGGATCTCTGGGTAATTGGGTTTAAAAATGGCACCTCTCTGTTCGACGGGGAGTCATTTATTGTCTTGGGTTTCTCTGCTGGGGCTCTGGAGGTGATCTGGAGATGAATAGACACCCCACAAACAGGGCGGCGGGGGCGATCCTGGGGAGATGGAAGACAGGACTGTGTGGTCGAGGGCAGAAACCAGGAGAGGGGGGGCGGTGGCCTGAGGGGGGGTTGGGAGTAAGAAGGGGGGGGGAGGGGTCGACAGTGTGGTGAGTGGGAGGTGCCGGGCACAGGTGTGAAGTGGGGGATTGTGTTCATCAGAAAGGGTTTCGTCTTAGCGAACCCAAAGCACTCGCAAGAGACGAAGCAGGGCGTGGACACGCTGTGGCGAGGACAACCGTCGGCGGCGAGACAGGCTGCGAGCGCGTGACACGTGGTGAATCGGGAGGACACTCGGGGGCGTAGACACCGCGGGGGCCGTGTCCGGACGCACCACGGTCACGGGGGACGAGGGCGAGGGAAGCGGGGTCGGGTCGGAGGCGCGGATAGTTCCGGTGGGAGAACGTCGGCTGATGGCTGCTGTGCAGCTGGGGGAGGTGGGTTCGTGGAAGGGCGGCTGGTGGCGGCATTGCGACCGGACCGCCTGCGGCCTGGGAGAGGACATGGTTCGACAAGGCACATTACATTCATTAAGACTCCGCCTCCACGCAGAGCCTTCATCCCATAATGGGCTGGGAGTAGGCACCGACGGGCTGTCCTCCGTGGCTCTGCCCGCTGTGACATGCAGCGACTTAACAGAGCGAGAGGCCCACTAATCAGACAGCAGAAATGTTATTCTGAGGCGAACGCCGACCCTGGCCGTTGGGGGCGTAGGCGAGGCGCACGGCCCGGGGGCGGGACTCAACCCAAAACGAGGAGGGTGAGGTGAGGGGGGGGTGGAGGGAGGCAGGGAGGGGCGGAGGGAGGCAGGCGCAGGGGTGGGGAGACACAACAACACGGAGCAAGGGCCACAGCAGGAGCGGGCCACACGACACGGACAGCTGGCACGACGCAAGCCGGTTCAGCAAAGGGAGAGTGAGAGAGCAAAGGGGAATAGAGGGTAAGTTAAGGATGAGGTGTGGAGGGAGAGAAAGGAGGCGGGAGG
>BROE01000022.1:138466-155550 GCA_036571765.1 Plecoglossus altivelis | reverse complement strand
CACCACCACCATCACCACTGCACCACACTGTTATCACCACCACCATCACCACTGCACCACACGCTCCACCATCTTCAGATCTTCAGTCGCTCTTTTCTTTTCACCAGCATATTTTCCCTCCTCTTTTCATTTCTTTTGCAAGGTGCCTTTTGTGCAATAGACTTCAGTGGGCAGCGCCAAAGGGTCGATTTGTCAACGAAGCAAAACCAATTTTTTTTTCTTTCTTTCGTTCTTTCTTTCTCTTTCTCCGCCGTTCTCCTTTAAATCACTTTGGTCTTTGGTTATTCGTGTTCCAACTCCATTAGTGATGTCATCAATCCTGCAGCAGACTTCAATAATCAGCCTGTAATCCTCTGCTCATGCAACCTCACCTCTCCTCAGACCCTTTAATCCTCAGGAATGAGCCCAAGTAAACAGTTGGTCTCCGTTTACCTCCAGCAGTCATCTCAGTTGTCCACACCCACATCTGCCCCTCATGCCCACTCTGTAACCCCTCACCCCTTCTCGCATCCCTCAGCCTGCTCCCACACACACACACACGCACACACACGCACGCAAACGTACACGCACACACACACACACACACGCACATGTGCACACACACACACACACGCACATTTACACACACACACACGTGCACACACACACACACCCCCCCTACAGACGTATACTCACACGGAGACCTCTGTTCCCCCGTGGCGATGGCGGAGGGCCGTCCTCAGCGGGCTGTCAATCATAGTGACCTTCCCCAGACGGACGGTGTGGCGCGGCAGTGCATTATGGGTACTTTAGGATGAATGGGTATTGTTGGGTCTGCAGCACTCCCTGGGTGCGATTAATAAGGCCAAAGTGCTTACAGGCACGTCGCAGTCAGCCAATCAATGCATCGCTCCCCGACTGTTCATTCAATCGATGACGACAGAAAAAGCATTGAGTTTTTTCCTTACTGGGTATTTGATTAGCTTTCATCAAACATCCCATAAATGAGCTCTTGGTTTCCAGGTCATTTCTACCGAGTCAGTTCAAACTGAGAGGATATTTAGTTCTATCCAACCCCAGGCACAACCCACCCCCTCTCCTCCTCTCCCACACCTCTCCTCGTAATCCCTATACCTCTCTCTCTTTCTCCCTCTCTCTATCCCTCCCTTCTCTTCTATCCCTCCCTCCTATCTCTCTCTTCTCTCTCTCTCTCCCTCCCCCCCCTCTCTCACCCTCTTTCTCCTCCCTCCTTCTCTCTCCCTCCCTTACCCCTCCCTCCCTCCCCTTCCTCCCTCCCTCCCTCCCTCTCTCTCTTGCTTCAGACGCGTCGAACAGTAGCGCGTGGAGTCCAAACCCTCCGCATGTGCTTGGGAAACACGCCACTCAAACATGACGGTCCTTCTGTGGCTTGCTGTGCGAACACGCCTCACCACAGCGCTGTTCATCAAGAGGCCTGGAAGATAAGCTGACCTCATCTACTCATATCTGCTCTGCCACGAGCCCAACGCTCATGAGCTCCACCCAGCCTGCTGGCTTGAGCGTTAAATGAACCACACCCAGTAAACCTGTGTAATCCACTCAGAAGCTCCAAGCAGGTGACATCCACTATATGGGTCATGGATATTAAAGAGTTCGCTGGACGAATCTGAACAAAGGAGCTTTTGATTCAGCAAAAAAAAAGCAATCCCATCCATTGAACACCTCTAATCTTTGCGTGGTGGACTGAACTCAGGTCTGTGTTTGAGTGACGTGAGTTCAAGACCGACAAGAACTACAAGAGACAAAAAGCGTGAACATTAATATTCCATCTAAATGTGTCCGTAAATAAACATTCACGAGAAAGCGCCCGAGAGCTGTGTGATTACCCAGGGGCGGCGCTCCACCCCTCTCAGTGGCCAGTTCAGATTCCTTTGTATTCAGCTCACACCGAGACACAAACCAAGCGTACCTCTTGATCGCTTCGTTTACTCTGTTTTGCGTCTTGAACGCTCGGACGTCTCATCATTCAAGGCCGATCCCTGGTATGTGACTTGTCTCTGTGTGTGTGGTGTCTGTGTGTTTGTGTCTGTGTGCGTGTGCGGTTGTGTATGTGTCTGTGTGTGTGTTAGTGTTTATGTGTTGATCGTTTGTTTGTGTATACGTGTGTGTCTGTGTCTACGTGTGTGTCTTGTGTTCTACGTTTGGTCCCTGTGTCTTATGTGTGTTCAGATCATTCAGCAGGATTACCCTATAGCGTGGTTGACTTGTGTCATGCCGGCGCTGAACCTAAAGTAATGAACAAGAAGTAATTATACAGGTTTGGTGTGGCATTCGTGAGGTGTCTTGGTTGCGTCCAGCGCGGACAAGGAAGTGGTCGCGTTGTGTGGAGCGCTCTGGTGGGTGGTCTGGTTTGGGTAGCAGCGGTATGGGTGCGTGTGGTTCGTGGCACGGGCGCGGGCGGGGGTCAGCCGTCAGGGGTCTGGCTGAGTCCTCGGCGTGCCAGAGGCAGGCTGGGTTGGGCGGTACTACCCTGCCCAGGACCAGGGCCTGGAGGAGAGACACCTCTCCTGTTTGCCTCCTGCTCCTGGTACTTCTTTCTGCCACCTACCTCGCGGCCCCTGGGGTCCTGGGCTTCTGGGGTGTAAAAGGAGCTGGACCGGGCTGGGTGGAAGGACTGCATGGGGAGAATGGAGGAGGAACGACATGCAACACCACCAGCACACTTGACCGGAACACACACACACACCACTGAAACACACACACAAGAGACACTAATAGACGTACTTTTACTCTACACGATACCTCACGCGACACACCCACCCATCCCCGCAAGTTGCGAGAACAAAGCCACATCACGCATCGATGACTCTTGATACCTAATTTACCAAACACACAAAAAGACACACACACTTTAACCAACCTACACAAACACACACAAAATCAAACGGACATAAATAGAGCTCACACAAATCATCACACACACACACACACACACACACACAAACAAAGAAAAACGGATAGAACAAAAACAGACGGCTAGTCAGTCACCATGGAAACACATTGCCAAAGCTCCAGCCACATTTCCCTTTTTCTTCATTGCTCCATCCTCCCTGCGCAGTCATCTGTGACTCCATCCCTCCCTCTATCTTTCTCTCCCTATATCCCTCCCTCCATCTCTCTCCCTACATCCCTCCATATCTCTCTCTCTACATCCCTTCTTCCCTCCATCTTTCTCTCCCCAAATCCTTTCCTCCATCTTTCTCTCCCCAAATCCCTCCCTACATCTCTCTCTCCCTATATCCCTCCCTCCATCTCTCTCCATAGCTCCCTCCCTCCATCTCTCTCCCTCCCTCCATCTCTCTCCCTCCCTCCATTCCTCCCTGCATCATGCTTCATACTGGCGTCCATTCCTCATCCTCCTCTCGTCCATTGGAACGTGTCCTGATCGTTTGATCTTGTTTGATCTCTCCTCTCCTGTTCTCCATCCTCCCTTCTCTTCAGAAGTGTCAACATCCTGTTTCAGTCAACCCCTGATCGATTCCCCTCCATGGTTCCACCGCACCCCCCCCCCCCCTCCCCTTCCTCTCTGAGGTAGAGCTGGGCCAAAGCAGCTTACTGAAGGCCACTTAGGCAGCCAGGCCCGGAATGAGACCAGGGGAACGGGTGGAAAAACAGGCCTCAGCAGGGCCCGTATTGAGGCAGGGAAGGACAAAGAGCCCCCTGCCCTGGAGCTTGGTGCTCAAGGAGAGGGCTTTGTGGCTGCTTGCTGGCTCAGCGTGGCCCTCCACGCTGGGAGTCAGCTTGGAATAACTCCCCCCTCCTCTCTACCCCCTCCCCCCCTCCCTCACCCCTCCACCTCATATAGAGAATGAGGCACTGGAGATAATCCTGTTTGTGTGAAGTGGAGGAAATGTGTGTGTGTGTGTGTGTATACATGTGAAAGAGTGTAGGTGTGTGTATGTTTGTGTGTGTATGAGTGTGTGTGCATGTGTGTGGATGTGTGTGCGTGAGTGGGGGGTGGGAGGAGGGGAATGGAAGAGGGGGAGGGGGTAGAGGGGTGGGGGAGGGGAGGGAAGGGGGGAGAGGGGGGATCTAGGAGGAAGCAGGTGCGCAGGCATCACAAGACCCCTAACATTTGCATGTGTGAGAAACTGGGAGTAAACGTGACTGGTTCTGATGCACGTCTGCTAGTCTGACTTTGCCTGCTTGTCTTGGCATGTATTTGCAATATGTGAAACCCTCTGTGTGTGTGTGTGTGTGTGTGTGTGTGTGTGTGTGTGTGTCACACTGCTACACACTTTAATTGTGGTAATCCCTTCATGGTTCATTTTCAGTGCGTTCTCACAAGTGCTAATGGTTGCTTTAGCTCAACATGGATTTCTCTCAGACTCACTCACACTCACTCACTCACTCACTTCAGCTCAACACCACACAACACACACACACACACACACACACACACACACACACACACACACACACACACACCCTCACACATACACACACACACGCATACACCCTCACATACTCACATGCATCCCTGTATTATCCATCGTCACCATAAACCCCCTCTGCCCTCCAGTCAGCATCTTTTACCTTCTGTCTAACAGATTCACTCAAGATGTGGTTTCAAAGATCCTACTCCTTAGGAAAATGATACTGGGTCTTTGATGTGTGTGTGTGTGGTAGTGTGTGAGTGTGTGTGTGTGTGAGTGCCAGTGTGTGATGGAGTGTGTATGTGAGTGGTGTGTGTGACGTGATGTGTGAGTGTGTGTGTGTGTGTGTGTGGTGTGTGCTTGGTGTGTGTGTTTGTGTTGTGAGTGTGGTGTGTGTGTGTGTGTGAGCTTGTATGGAAGTGACGTTGTGTGTGTGTGTGTGGGTGTGTGGTGTGTGTGTGTGTCGTGTGATTGTGTGAGAGTTGTGTGGGTGTGGTGTGAGGTGATGTGTGTGCTGTTTTTCTGTGTGTGTGTGTGTGAGTGTGTGTGTGATGTGGGGTGAGTGTGTGGTGTGAGTGTGTGTGTGTGGTGTGGACAGCCAGTAGGTTAGCGGGGAAACACTTGGTCAGAAGCGGACGACACTGGCCCTGCAGAACGCAAGAGAACAGGATGAGAGGAGAAACGCAAAGAAGAAGAGAGATGAGAGGGGAGAGATGTCACTCGTGTGCCTCTTATCTTCTCGGCAGGAAGAGGAATCTGGAAGACCCTCTCACCCCTCACCCCCCCCCCCCCCTCACCACACCCCACCCACCTCACCCCCAACGCAGAGTCCCTAAGGAGGGAAGAGGGAGTAGTGACGGGGGGAGGGGGCGCTGGCCTTTTATAGGAAATCTATAACACCTGAGCTCCCGGTGTCAAACTCTGATTAATAAAGGGGATTTTACTGGTAGGACGAGATGACACAACGCGTGCATGTGTGAAGGCCACGCAGGTTACACACGACACACACACACACACACACACACAACCACCAACACACACACACTCAACACACTCACCACAAACAGACACACACACACACAACACCACACACACACACACACACACACACACACACACACACACGTGTGTGCACGTTCTATTAAAACAGCCTTGAAGAGCTCTCCTGTGTTCTCCAGATCTGTAGTGTTGATTGACATGGTAATTTCTCCATCCTGTCTTGTGTGTGTGTGTGCTTGCTGGGGTGTGTGTGTCTGTGTGCGCGGACATCTGTGCATGCGTGTGTGTGTGTCTGTGTGTGTGTGTGTCTGTGTGTGTGTCTGTGTGCGTGCGTGGGTGTCTGTGTGCGTGTCTGTGTGCGTGTGTGTCTGTGTGTGTGTGTCTGTCTGTGTGTGTCTGTCTGTGTGTGTGTGTCTGTCTGTGTGTGTGCGTGCCTGCATGTGCTTTTTTGGTCATGTTTGTGTGTGTGCTTGCTGGTGTGTGTGTGTGCGCGGACATCTGTGCGTGTGCGTTGTGTGCGTGTGTGTGCGTGTGTGCGTGTGTGTGTTGTGTGTGTGGGTGTAGCTCATCATCGGGGCCTGAGGCAGGAGGAGATGAGAGGTGATGTGATCTGGAGGACAGAAGGTGTGTGTGTGTGTGTGTGTGTGTGTGTAGATAAGATGTGCTGTGATCTGCAGGACAGTAGGTGTGTGTAGGTTCCAACATCCTGCTATGACGACACACACGGCTGCTTCAGGATACATGTGCTTTTACACTTCATCATTAAAACCATATATCACCAGGGTCAATCTGGCTCCAGCTAACTAGGTGAGCTGACCCCCAGGTGTGTGTGTGTGTGTGCTCATGGTGGTCATTGTATGCAAGCTTGTCATGTGTGTTGAGAGCATGCATTCTTGCCGTGTGTGTTGCTGTCTTTGGTTGTGTGTGTGTGTGTGTAAGATCAAGATGGCCAGTGTGTGTGGACGTGCTTGTGCACGCCAGTGTGGTTTAAGTTTGGTTAAGTTTAGTGTGGAAATGTATAATCCTGTTTGCACGTGGTTCACAGATTCTAATAGGAACAATGCAGCAAAACATCTATGGTGGACTGATCCCTGGTGATTTGATCAGGAGAGCGTGTGATTGGACGGCTTGGAGAGATCACGTCTGGTGCGATTAACCTTCAAGCATGTTTGGATGTTCCGTCCTCCTGTGTGTCCAGGAAGGGAGAGTCAGGGAGGAAGTAACCAGGAATCGCTCGGTGTCTTGCTCTATTTTTTTGCCGTTCGGACAAAACACACACACACAAATACACACACACACACACACATACACACATGCACACACACACATGTGAACGTGCCACACACACACCACACACATATGCACGTACCACACACACAAACACATGTGAACATGCCACACACACACACTCTAAAACGTAGGACGAGTCCCCAAAACCATTTCACACCATCCATCGCTCCCCCATCCAATTGACTCCGCAGCAAGTCACAGTGACATCATCACTTAGCGCCTGTGTGGTAGTTCACCCCCCCACTCTCCCTCCTTCCCTCTCCACTCTCTCTCCTCACTCTCCTCTCCCTCCCTCTCTCACCTCACTCTCTCTTCCTCTCCCTCCCTCACCTCCCACTCTCTCTCTCTCCTCTCCTCTCCTTCCCCCTCCCTCACCCCCCCACCCTCACTCCTTCATTCCTCCCTCCCCACTCTCTCTCTTCTTCCCTCCCTCCCTACCTCACTCCCACTCTCTCTCCCCCCACCCTCCCTCTCTCATTCCTTCCCTTCCTCCTTGCCTCCCTCCCTCCCCTCTCTCCTCTCTCTCCCTCACCCCCACTCTCCCTCCCCTCCCTCAACTCCCTCTCTCTCCCCTCTCTCCCCTCCCTCCCCCCACTCTCTCTCCTCCCCCCCTTCCCCTCTCTATTTAATATGTGTTCCCTCCACTGTACAAGAGCAATCCCCCTTTCACAAAGAGAACAACCGTCTATTGTGAGTGTGTGTCGGTCGAGCTCCAGGCCTTTGTGCCACACAATAACCCCTCTAAAGTGTGTGTGTGCTTCTAGAAGTGTGTGTGTGTGTGCTTCTATAGGTGTGTGTGTGGTATGTGTTGTTTGCATGTGTGTGGTGTATGTGCTTCTGTTAAATGTCTGTGTTGTATGCGCGTTTCATATCTCAGTTTTTGTGGTGGTTTTTGTTGTTACAGCAAGAGAGCCACTCAGAGAGAATGAAGAAGCTTTCTTTTGCCCCCCCTGCACCTCCTGCCCCTCCTACCCCTCTGCCCCTCCTGTCCCCTCTGCCTCCTTGCTTACCTCGCCTACTGCCCTCTCCTTCCCCTGCCCCTTTCTCCCTGCTCCCCCCTGCCCTGCCCCTCCTTCCCTTCCTCCCCCTCCCACCCCTCATCCTCTCCCTCCTTGCCACCCAGCAAGCCTGGCTCCAGGTGTAACCGAGGCGATGGGGGGAACAATGGCGTCTGTGGCGTCTGTCTTACAGAGGGAGCCTGCGGTGCTGAGCGGACGTAATCAAGTCTGGCCGGCCATTCTTCTGTGACGGGGATTCTTGTAACTTTAGAGTGACAGCGAAGTAGGACAGGGTCCACACGCAAACACTCACACACAAACACACACAAACACTCACACACAAACACACACAAACACTCACACACAAACACACACAAACACTCACACACAAACACTCACACACAAACACCCACACACACACAAACGCTCACACACAAACACCCACACACACACAAACACCCACACGCAAACACCCACACGCAAACACGCACACACAAACACCCACGCACAAACGCATCCACACAAACACCCGCACACAAACAAACACATCCACACACACAAACATTCAAGCGCGTTGTCCTTTATGTACGGACGATTGAACACTGCGGGCTCGATGGAAACGCTCCGCTTGTGCGCTGGACATGTGACTACGAAAGAAGCGTGGGCGTCTGCTTGTGTCTTGAAAGAAATGCACACTCACACACCTGTTTGTGGTGATGTGTGTGTGTGTGTGTATGTGTGTGTCCAACCAGGGGCTGTTGGGACACCTGAGCACATGACTTGGCCAGGTGAGTGTGTGAGAAAGAAGGCCAGGGTGTGGGAACCTGTTGCCTGATGTCGGAAGAGTTGGCTTAAGTTACCAGGCAGGGCTTCACTGTAACTCAGCCTCTCTCACTTTCCTCCAAACACTGATTTAACACACACACATACACCCACACACACACATAAACACACATACACACACATACACCCACACGCACGCACACACACATATACACACGCACGCACACCTGCACGCACACATATATACACACCCAAGCACACACACACATACACACACCCGCACACACACACATACGCACAAACACAAAGACCCACGGACTCATGCGGACTGTGTGAAGACGCTACACCCAAACACACCACCACAATAAAGCACGCACACACGCACGCTTATACACATTCATGCAGACAAACCGTAACACACATACTGTAACCCCACCCTCCACTCCCAATTACACCCACACACTCAGAAACACACGAGGAAGAAATGACCCCTGACAGGCCCGGGGTTATTTGGTGAGAATATTAGAGAGGTCAGTGGTGGAGTAGTGAGGGTGGGGTTAGGGGTGGAATGAGGATGGAGTTAGGGGTGGAGTAGTGAGGGTGGAGTTAGGGGTGGAGTAGTGAGGGTGGAGTTAGGGGTGGAGTAGTGAGGGTGGAGTTAGGGGTGGAGTAGTGAGGGTGGAGTTAGGGGTGGAGTAGTGAGGGTGGAGTTAGGGGTGGAGTAGTGAGGGTGGGGTTAGGGGTGGAATGAGGATGGGGTTAGGGGGGGAGTGAAGCTGGGGTTAGGGGTGGAGTAGTGAGGGTGGAGTTAGGGGTGGAGTAGTGAGGGTGGGGTTAGGGGTGGAGTGAAGCTGGGGTTACGGGTGGGGTGAATGAGGTGGGGTGTTGATCATTGGTCACCCAACTACATCACCCTGGTTAGGGTGTTACCTCATACAGTAGACATGTATTGACTGATCCTCAATCTCATACCATTTAAGCTGCCTGCCTGCCTGCCTGCCTGCCTGCCTGCCTGCCTGCCTGCCTCCCTGCCTGCCTGCCTGCCTGTTTGCCTGTTAGTCTCTCCCTATCTATGTCTCTCTCACTCTCTCTTTTTCTCTGTGATTCCCTTGTGTCTGTGTGTCTGCATCCACACAGACGCAGACCCACAGACACAAACGCAGACACACAGACACAGACGCAGACACACACGCAGACACACAGACACAGACGCAGACACACACGCAGACACACAGACACAGACGCAGACACACAGACGCAGACACCCACACAGACACACAGACAGACACACAGACGCAGACACCCACACAGACACACACGCAGACCATTTTGAACCTCTCATCCTTGACAGTGGGTGGTTGAGACCCTGCCCAATCACAGCAGGAGGCGGAGAGAGGGGGAGGCAGGACAGGAATGAAGAAGAAGAAGAAAGAGAGAGAGAGTAGAGAAAAAAAGCTGGAGTTATTACCCAGTCAGATAGCTGGGATGGCTGAGTAGACAAGGCTCTGATCCTATTTTGCTAGTGTGTGTGTCAGTGAAGGTGTGTCGGAGAGAGTGTGTGCGAGAGAGTGTGTGTGAGAGAGAGAGTGTGTGTGTGTGAGAGAGTGTGTGTGTGTGAGAGGGTGTGTCAGAGAGTGTGTGTGTGAGAGTGTGTGCGTGAGAGCGTGCATGCGCATGTGTGTGGGAGGGTTGGTGGCAGTTCCACTGGATCATGCATCTTTCATAACCCCGTCCTGACTGAGATTACATGCATGACCACAAACCCCACACGGTTACTGCACACGCGTCCCCCAGCTCAAGTCCACTCACCCTGCACTCACCCTCCACCCTCACCCCACCCTCCACCCTCCACCCTCACCCTGCACTCACCCTCCACCCTCACCCCACCCTCCACACTTACACTCCACTCGCACCCCACCCTCCACACTTACACTCCACCCTCCACACTCACCCTCCTCCAACTCCACCACCATCACTTACTCACGCACACATTACCCAACCACACCTTACCTCCACACTCATCGTTCGCCCTCCGATTTCACCCCACCCTCCCCGCCACCCCACCATTCCTCTCCCCCTCCACTCCACTCCACCCTCGCTCCACCCTCACCAGCCTCACTAAGCCTCCCCAGCAGCCCTGGCATCCAGCTGGCCTCCTGGTTCCTCCACACAGCCTACTGGATGAAGCACGGTAGCTTGTACGACGCTAACTTGCTAACAAGCAACACTACAAACAATGCTAGCTTTAGCATAGCGACGTTTTCACTGGCTTCTGTGAATGTCTCTTTTTAAAGAGAGACAAGAGTAGGTCAGCCTCATTTTGGACTCCCTTTCAGTCACTGAGGGAGGCTGTGTGTTTCTGTGCAAGACTGTGTGAGTCTGTGCAAGGCTGTGTGTGTCTGTGCAAGGCTGTGTGTGTCTGTGCAAGGCTGTGTGTGTGTGTGCAAGCGGGTGTGTGTGTCTGTGCAAGACTGTGTGTGTCTGTGCAAGGCTGTGTGTGTCTGTGCAAGGCTATGTGTGTCTGTGCAAGGCTGTGTGTGTCTGTGCAAGGCTGTGTGTGTCTGTGCAAGGCTGTGTGTGTCTGTGCAAGGCTGTGTGTGTCTGTGCAAGGCTGTGTGTGTCTGTGCAAGGCTGTGTGTGTCTGTGCAAGGCTGTGTGTGTCTGTGCAAGGCTGTGTGTGTCTGTGCAAGGCTGAGACTGGGCCATTACGATGCAGATGTGTCCGCCTGTATTTCAATAACTCTTTATTTAAGGGTTTATTTTGACCTCTCCCAGATGCTGAGATTTTTGGAGTAAGGATATTGTGCAATCGTGTTGGGCAATTCTAAGTACTTGGATTCCTATTAGTGTCTGTGTTGTGGTTCTTCTCATTCGTACTGACAGTATTGTCTGTTTCCATATGGCCTAGAACCCTTTTTCATATTTTAATACAGCGCGACCAAACATTTTGCAAAATAGTCTGGCAACACTGTGAAATAGTCAGTGCTGCATTAACTCGATTTAGCTGTTTTTTCCCTCCTTTTTCTTTAGTCAGACCTCTTCTATCAGTCCTCAGATTTTTATCTACGGCTACGAAATGATCTTATTAGGATTTTTGTCATGCTCTGTCTTTTTCTTTCTCCCTCTCTCTCTCTCTCTCTCTCTACCTCTCTTTCTCTCTCTCTCCCACCCTCTCTCTCTTTCCCTCTCTCTTTCTCCCTCTCCCTCTCTCTCTCTACCTCTCTCTCTCACACTAGGAGTTCGGGAGTTTGAAACGTGGGCAATTAGTGTTAGTCAAACAAGAGATAGTGCGGAAAGCTGAGTGGCTTTTAATTATACAAGGCTTCTTTCCGTTTTCCAACATGCGGGGCCCCTAAAAAGAAACCTTTTCCATAACGGCCGGTTTTGATGAGTATCTCTGTCGTTAAATGTGGATGTTCCTTCTCCCGCAGGAAAGAATACACAAAACTGTAGTGTGAGATGAAAGGAGGCCAAGGGTGTGTGTCTGCGTAAGGGTGTGTGTGTCTGTACAAGGCTGTGTGTGTCTGCGTATGGGTGTGTGTGTCTGTACAAGGCTGTGTGTGTCTGCGTAAGGGTGTGTGTGTCTGTGCAAGGCTGTGTGTGTCTGCGTAAGGGTGTGTGTGTCTGCGTAAGGGTGTGTGTGTCTGTGCAAGGGTGTGCGTGTCTGTGCACGGCTGTGTGTGTCTGTGCAAGGCTGGTGCTGCTCTGTGCAGGGTGGTGTGTGTCTGTGAAGGCCTGTGTGTTGGTGCTGTGGCAAGGTGTGTTGTGTCTGTACAAGGCTGGTGTTGGTGTCTGTGGCAAGCTGGTGTGTCTGGTGGCAAGGCTGTGTAGTGTCTGTGCAAAGGCTGTGTGTGTCGGTGCAAGGGCTGCTGTTGTGTCTGTGCAAGCACCTTCTGCACATCCTGCATTTAGAAATTAAGGAACGAAAATGTAATTAATGATAGTTACCAGCCCTGCATACTTAGGGAACTACCCCCTTCACTCCCATCCCCTTCCTCCCTGCCATCTCCTCCATCTCCTCCCTCCCTCCCCCCTCAAGCAATGTCAAGCTGTGAGCTCTGTCCCTCCCTCCCTCCTCCCTCCCTCCTCCCCCCTCCTCCCCCCTCCACTCCCCCTCCCTCCCCCCTCCCCACTCTCCCTCCAGGATACGTCATGTCTGCGTCACAGTTCACTGTGTCCCAGCTTGACTCACAGGAGAGGTAGAGAGCGCTTCCACGGAGCACTCCTTGGGCGCTGCCGTGACGACGCTGCCGTGACGACGCTGCCGTGATGGCGTGATAGCGCCGGGATGTTGTGGTGGGGTTATTTCGAGGGGAGGAGGAAAGGGATCTCAGAGCGTTTCTCCTCCAGGAACCTCGTTCCACTTCTGATGGTGTACAGTGGCCTTGGAGAAGATCAAGAACAACTTGGAACTGCCAAGAGCTCAGATCTGAAATAGAAACACACACACACACCCACACACAGACGAGTACACACACACACACACACAGACGAGTACACACACACACACACAGATGAGTACACACACACACACACAGATGAGTACACACACACACACACACAGATGAGTACACACACACACAGATGAGTACACAAATGTACAGAAACATGCATGCGCACAGGAGCACACACATCCCAGCACAGCAGCTGAGGATATGTGGAGCAGAGGAGTGGAGAACACCAGTGCCTGGCACCAAGACCTCAAACCTTCCTGCCCAGCTCCTGCTGAGAGGAGAGGGGTAGAGGAGGGAGGAGGACAGGGGTAGAGGAGGGAGGAGGACAGGGGTAGAGGAGGGAGGAGGACAGGGGTAGAGGAGGGAGGAGGACAGGGGTAGAGGAGGGAGGAGGACAGGGGGTAGAGGAGAGGGAGGAAGGTGGTAGAGGAGAGGGGGAGAAGGAGGACGGGTAGAGAGAGAGGGAGGGAGAGAGGACAGGGTAGGGAGGAGGAGAGGACAGGGGTAGCAGGAGCAGCGGAGGAGGAGACGGGTGAGAGGGAGGAGGACAGGGGTAGAGGAGAGGGGAGGACAGGGGTAGAGGAGAGGGGAGGGAGGAGGACAGGGGTAGAGGAGAGGGGAGGACAGGTGTGAGGAAAGGGGGGGAAGATGGGGGGCAGGAGGGGGGTGTAGAGGAATAGAATAGGAGAGAGGATGGAGGAGGGGAGAGGTGGAGGGGAGAAAAGGAGGAAAGGAAGCAGGGAGGGATGGAGGAGGACCCACAGGGAGAGGATTTGGCTACATGGAGGAGAAGAGGGAGCGAGAGAGTGGATGAGAGGGATGGACAAAACCTGAGGGAGCGATAACCTGAGGGAGGAAGGAGGGGGAGGGAGGGGGAGGAGGGAGGTTGGGGAGCGGAGCGATAACCTGGGGAGAGGATGGAGCGGGGGGTGGATAGAGAAAGGATTAAATGAGGAATAGACGAGAGAGAGAGAGAGAGATGAGAGAGGAGAGAAGAGTGAGAGAGAGAGAGAGAGAGAGAGAGAGAGAGAGAGAGAGAGAGAGAGAGAGAGTACTCTCAGAACAGTTCCTACCCGGCTCACCCTCTCTTTCTACAGAGAGGCAGGGTTGGGATAATCCCCACAGTCACTCCTTACACTTCCATTAAAAATACTACACACACACATGTACACACACGTACACACACACACATGCACACACACACACGTACACACACATGTGCACGCACATGAACACACACACATGTACACACACACACATATGTACACACACATACAAACACATGTACACACACACACACATGCATACACACATGTACATACACACATATACATACGCACACGTGCACGCACACACACTCCAAGGACTACATGCCAAAGGCCGAACCACTAAGGTAATAATTTATTTATCAGACTTCCACTGCTCTGAAGAGGGCCTGGCCTCATTGGATGACACACACACATAATGACATTGAAGATAATGACTTAGGATCATAATTACCCACCCAAACGTGTCTGAGACATAACACAACCTAGGATGCGTTATGTGTGCGTTATGTGTGCGTGTGTGTGCGTGTGTGTGTGCTTGTGTGTGTGTGCATGTGTGCTTGTGCTAGTGTATGTGTGTACTTGTGCGTGTGTGTGTTGTGTGTACTTGTGTGTGTGCGTGTGTACTTGTGCTAGTGTGTGTGTGTGTGTGTGTGTGTGCTACGGCTGGTGTATGTGTGTGCTGGTGTGTGTGTGTGTGCATATATTTGGCTGTGTGTTGTGTGTAGCTGGTGTGTGTGAGTGTGTGAACTACTGAATAGTGCCAACACACATCATTGTGTTGAGTGAACTGTGCTGTTTAAGAAGACAGAAGTCTTCATGTTGTTCATGCTGGAAAAGGGTTCCTCTGATGGCTGAGAAAACACCTTGCTGCAGCTGCTGAGTCTGATGGGGATTCAGAGTCTTCACCGGATGAACACACACACACACACACGCACATACACACAACAAACGCACACGCACACGCACACACATGATCCACACACGCAACACGCCATGCGACGCACACGCACACAACACAGCACACACACACCACGCACAACAACACGCAACGCACACACACACACGCACGCAACACACACACACACACACATACACACACACACACACACATGACCACTGAGCTGAGAAGGTGAGGAGAGAGAGGGAGGAAGAGATAGTGTGAAGGAGAGATGGAGCGAGAAAGAGAGGGAGAGGGAGAGAGTATGGGGACAGTGGGAGAGAGAGAGATGGGGACAGAGGGAGAGAGAGATGAGAGGATGGGAGAGATGGAGAGAGAGATGGGGACAGAGGGAGAGAGAGAGATGGAGACAGAGGGAGAGAGTTGAGAGGGTGGGAGAGATGGAGAGAAACCTATTTCTCTGTAAGTAGAAGTGAGCAGAGCAGAGAGAGGGTGTTGAAGAGGGTGGAGGCTCCTGCCTGCGGCCCTGATCAAAACACACACACACACACACATAAACACACGCAGAAGTTCCCATGCACACACACATACACACACACACATACACACACACAGACGTTCCCACGCACATACACACGCACACACACATAAACACACATAGACGTTCCCACGCACGCACGCGCACACATACACACACATAGGACACACAAACAAAACATAAACACACAGACAAACACAAACAAACACACAAAAACACACACACGCATGCACACATACGCACGCACACACGTTCCCACGCACAGACCCACAAACATCAGTAGCCAGATGCCAGCCCCCCACTCTTTCATAAATCAGTGGATCGATGTTGCTCCGACATGAGCGGAACGAGACGAAATATAAACAAACAAAAAGCTGGCGTAACATCACCACCTCCCTCATCCTCTTTCCCTCCCCCATCCTCTCTGCCACTCATCCACTCCCCCATCCTCCCTCCCTCCCTGATCTCTCCCTCCCTCCTTCCAACCTTATTCACTCCCTCTCATCCCCTCACCTCCCTCCATCTCCTTCCCTCCACCTTACGCCTCCCTATCCTCCCTCACTCCCATCCCATCTCTCTCCCTCCCCCATACCTCCCTCCCTCCCCCTTTCCCCTCTCGCCGTTCTCTCCTCCAACATCCTTGTTGCTCTGCGTACTCCGTGAAAACAATGGAATCAAAGCTGTCGGGTTCCGCTGCTGTCGTCGCTGCAGACGAGAGACGGGAACAGCGGCGGTCTGCCTCCGCCTCCCCGCGTGACGGAGCCGCCTAAGACTCTGAAGACGACAAGACGCGCCATCACCCGACTCCCCATATCACCCGACTCCCCTCATCACTCGACTCCTCACATCACCTGACTCCTCTCATCACCTGACTCCCCACATCACCTGACTCCCCACATCACCTGACTCCCCTCATCACCTGACTCCCCACATCACCTGACTCCCCACATCACCTGACTCCCCACATCACCTGACTCCCCACATCACCCGACTCCTCACATCACCTGACTCCCCACATCACCTGACTCCCCACATCACCTGACTCCCCACATCACCTGACTCTTCACATCACCTGACTCCTCATCCCTCCGCTAAACCAGCCGCTTCAAAAGTGACCGCAGCAGCTCTTGCGTAAACAGCTCGTCTCCGAGCGACAAAGGGCCAAAGTCTGGAACAATAGCGACTATATAGTTTGGCAACGACAACATAGCTGTTGTGTCACTGAAAAATGGTTGGGAACAGGGTTTACTGCAAAACAATACCAGTCGCAGGATTGCAGTGTCGTTTGTGATGTTCAATGAGGGTCGTTTTAGCACTGAAAACAATTGACTGGCGCTGGTTTTGCTGTCAAGGGTGAGTCGTGTCTGCAGACTTCTTAGAAAGTAGCATCTTCCTCTTTTAGAATCGGACCCATCTGTGCAAAGGCTACTTTCTCCGTGTCAGGTCCTACCAGGCTCTCATCTCCTCAAGGCTGCTGCAAATGTCGCTATTGTGTCAGAGTCTTTTGATGATCTCAAAGGTGACCATATGTTCCTACTATATCTCACTCCAGGCCCTTCATGTCTCTTCGCACCTCCTCTCTCTGTCTTGCTCTCCTTCTCTCCCCCTATGCCTCTCTCCCCCATGCCTCTCTCCCCCATGCCTCTCTCCCCCTATGCCTCTCTCCCCCTATGCCTCTCTC
>BROE01000022.1:106829-128916 GCA_036571765.1 Plecoglossus altivelis | reverse complement strand
GGGGGGGCGTGCCCTGGCACAGATTCCGAGTTATTATTCCGTACCTTTCTCTCTTTTTTTCTTCTCTTTCTCTCCTGTCTGTTTTCTGAGGATCTGTGCCTTGTTTGGTCTGTGGACGTAGTGGGTCAGGGGTGAAGTAGGGAGGCCTTTGTTTCTCATGTGTGTGTTTGTGCACGTGTGTGTGACACAAATTAGGAGTGGGCGATGTTGAGAGAAAGATCGAGTCAAAGAAAAAGAGAGAAAGAGTGACAAATGAAAAGGAAGGAAGTAAATTTTAAAAAAATTCAGTCATCTGTTTTCCTCTGTAACAAAGATGTCAGGAAGAAGTAGACCTGTTATGACAACTGCACACACACGCATGCCTAAACACACACACACACACCTAAACACACACGCACACACACATGCCTAAACACACACACACCTAAACACACACACACACGCATGCATAAACACACACACACCTAAACACACACACACACACAGACCCACACACACGCACCTAAACACACACAGACCCACACACACGCACACCTAAACACACACAGACACACACCTAAACACACAGACCCAGACACACACACACACACACACACACACTCCAAATGCTGAGGATGCAGACTGCTCTTGCCTTACACTAACGTCAGCAAACACACACGCAAACACACAAATGCACGCACGCACACACACACACACACACACACACACACGAAATGTTTAGCTAATACAAGCAGGCAGAGAAGTGCACTGTCAGAGACAAAACAGAGAGTTCCACGGAAGGTTCTGGAACACAGACGCTGGAAGTGTCCTGACCGTCTGCTCTCACACCACGCCGCTCAGTCCAGGGAGCTCTGTGCACGTCTTCCTCCCGGAGCAAAACAGCAACATTATCTAAACCAGCTCGTGTTTGCTGTCCTGTGTGGACTTCAAACATGCGCCCCCCCACATCCCCCCTCCCCCCCCACCTCCTCAAAAATGAGCAGAATCGACAGAAACAGCAGGAGAGGAAGGAAAGGAGGGAGAGATTTGGGCGTGGGGAGGGAAGAAGGGACGGGGGGAGGGATGGAGGGATGGAGGGGAGGGAGGGAGGGATGGAGGGGAGGTAGGGAGGGAGGGGAGGGAGGGTGTCTCTTAATGAAATCCCACACTGGTTCCATCCCAGTGCTCTGGAGAGCTCCTCTTCTCTCCGTCTCAGCGGATGCCGGCCTTTCATCTCACAGACCTGTCTCCCCCCCTCCTCCCTCCTCCTCCTCCCCCCCTGCTCTCCCCCACCTCTCCTGCTGTTCTCTCCTCTCCCCAAATCTCTCTCACGCCGCCCCGCCTCCCCTGGCCATCTCCTCTGTTGACCTCTCGTGACCTCTCTTTTGCTGGCTTCCTCGCTGGTCAGCTGTTATGACAACCAAACATGCCCTCTCCCTCCCCCCATCTTCCTGCTCGCCATTGGCTGTCAAACTGGTTCTCTAGATCATACTCTGGTCTGATCTGGTCTCTGTCTGGTCTGGCCTGGCCTGGCCTGGCCTAGTCTGGTTCTGATCTGACCTGGTCTGGGTCTAGTCTCAGTCTGGCCTGGTCTGGGATGGCCTGGTCTGGATCTGATCTGGCCTGGCCTGGCCTGGTCTGGTTCTGATCTGGCCTGGTCTGGGTCTAGTCTCAGTCTGGCCTGGTCTGGGTGCGTAATGGTTCTGGTCTGGTCATGTCAGAAGCACATCCACCCAACTCAAATCATAAAAAGGGGAAATGTAAAATGTCAAACTAAGATACGTGAGAACACAAAGGCATACCTGAACAAATATGTTGGCACAGTACGTAAACAAACACACCCACACACAACACACGTACAGTTCACACACCAATGCTGCGGTATTTGACTGTGAGGGTGCATGATGGCAAAGTTCAAAGTGAGAGCAGGAGGTGGGCGGAGGATCAGAACGAACCGCAGCACTCAGGCAGTCCACAGCTAGCACGCTCCATTTAGCATCACGCACACACACACGCGCACACACACACGCACGCACACACACACACACGCACCAGAGCCTTTGAACCTAACCTAGCCCTCATCTCCTGTATGTGTGTTAGTTTGGTGTGAGTGCTCACAAGTGTTTGCAACTGTCTGTATGGAGAATACTAATACTTGTGTGAGTGTGTAAGTGTGTGTGAGCGTGTGTAACTGTGTGTGAGCGCGCGTGTGTGTGTGTGCGTTCTTGTGTTTTATGTTTAACTTCATGAGTGTCTAGCTCAGTGAGCCTTGCTGCGGGCTCCTAGCAGAAAGAGCTCATTCCACCGAAAACAGGTGGTTTTACTTTGAGCACCAACTTATAGGGATGCATTTTCCAGCTTATGTGGCAAAAAGCCGTGACCAAGCGCAGACAGAAACGCTCCGTTCCAGACGCTTCGATTGAATCCTTTCAAGATGTAGATGAAGAGGAACCACGCTGGAGGGCGTGCAGATTCGCACGCCGTTTCTTCTCTTAAGGTACCACTTCCATATCTGCACGCGGCACGTCCTGTCGCCTCGCCTTTCTTCCTTTCCTTCCCCCCTTCTCCTCACCACTCCTCTCCTCTTCTCCCCCCTACACTCCTCTCCTCCCCTTCCTGTCCTCCTCTCCTCCTCCTTCCCCTCCTCCTGTCCTCCTCCCCTCTCACAAGTGTTTGCAACTGTCTGTATGGAGAATTTACTATACTTGAGTGAGTGTGTAAGTGTGTTGTGTGAGTGTGTTGTAAGTGTGTGAGCGTAGCGTCTTAGGATCTGTAGTGAGGTTGTGTAACTGTGTGTGCGCGCGCGGGTGTGTGTGTGTGCGTTCTTGTGTTTTATGTTTAACTTCATGAGTGTCTAGCTCAGTGAGCCTTGCTGCGGGCTCCCAGCAGAAAGAGCTCATTCCACCGAAAACAGGTGGTTTTACTTTGAGCACCAACTTATAGGGATGCATTTTCCAGCTTATGTGGCAAAAAGCCGTGACCAAGCACAGACAGAAACCCTCCGTTCCTGCCTCCGTTCCAGACGCTTCGATTGAATCCTTTCAAGATGTAGATGAAGAGGAACCACGCTGGAGGGCGTGCAGATTCGCACGCCGTTTCTTCTCTTAAGGTACCACTTCCATATCTGCACGCGGCACGTCCCTTCGCCTCTCCTCTTCCTTCCTCCCCCCTCTCCTCACCACTCCTCTCCTCTTCTCCCCCCTACACTCCTCTCTCCCCCTTCCTGTTCCTCCTCTCCTCCCCCTCTTCCCCGCTCCTGTCCTCCTCCCCTCTTCTCTCCTCCTCCCCCTTCCTGTCCTACTCTCTCCTCCTCCCCCTCCCTCATCTCCTTCCCCTTCCCACCTCTCCTCCTCCCTGTCCTCCTCCTTTTTTTTCCCTTCCCTCCCCCCCCCTTCCTCCTTCTCCTTTTTCCCCTCTCCCCTTCCTCCTCTCTGTCCTCCTCCTCTCCTTCCCCCTCCTCCTCCTTCCCCTCCTCCTCCTCCCCCTCCTGTCCTCCTTTACTCCCCTCCTCATCATCCTGGTATAGGATGTAGTCACTTTGTTTCACCTGGATAGCAACACTCACCCACACACACACACACTCACAAACACACACTCATACACACTCACACACACCATCACCATGCACCACTATACAACCAGAGTCTTTTTGATGCTGCCCTTAATCTTGCCTACCAGACTATAACGGCAACTAACCTGGGTTTAGTGTTAAAGCTTTTGCTTTATACAACCGCACACACACGTAAACCATACACTGTACACACAGACACACACGTAAACCATACACTGTACACACAGACACACACGTAAACCATACACTGTACACACAGGCACACACGTAAACCATACACTGTACACACAGACACACACGTAAACCATACACTGTACACACAGACACACACGTAAACCATGCACTGTACACACAGACACACACGTAAACCATACACTGTACACACAGACACACACGTAAACCATACACTGTACACACAGACACTCCCAGGCCTTCTTCAGAACACATACAGTATGTAAATGACACATACAAAAATACACTACATGCAAATGTGAGGCCTGGCCCAGGTATGGAGAGAGTTTGTTCTCCTGACACGATCGTATTATGAACAAGTGGACTCTCTTATATCTCATATCTGTATTCATCCACACACAGTCCCACGCCCACCCACACTTCTGGGTAATCCTATACGCTCGGAACTAAGCGTAACACACAAATGACAACACGCACCAAAGCGTGCAACGTGACAAGCAGGATGTCATCGCCCTCTGTGTGTCTTTGTGTGTCTTTGTGTGTCTTTGTGTGCGTGGGCCTTCTTCCGGTCCGTCTAGGCGCTTGCTAAACCTACTTTTGTCCTCTCTTTCTTAAACACAGACACGCACACACAAAAGGCACAGACGCTCACACACACACACACACACACATGCACACGCACACACATGCACACGCACACACACACACACACATACACACACACACACACACACTGGCAACAGACAGAGACACACAGTGGAAGTAAGTGGAGGTGGACTTGGACAGGATAGTAATTACCTCTCTGTGAAGCACAGCCCAGTGTTAGGTTTCTATTAGTAGGTATTAACCTTGAGTGTGTGTGTAACATCATTGAGGCTGATAAGGCACAGGTGTCTTGTCTATGTGTGTGAGTACTGGAGTGTATAGGTGTGTGTGAAAGAGAGACAGAGGGAGGGGGGGAGAAAGAGAGGCAGAGAGCTCTTTTCATCTTAAATCTAATTACAGGGATTATTCCAAGTTCAATTGTTGCTGTCTGTCACATGGTTGGAGGTTATAACATGAGTTGCACATCTGGTGACACTGAGTCAAAAAGGGTTAATTGGGTTTGAGCGCAACATGCCCTGGCTTGAGAGAGTGAGCTGTTTGTTTGTGAGGTACGTATGTGTGTGTGTGTGTGTTAGAGAGAGTGTGTGTGTGTGTGTGAGTGCGTGTGTGTGTGTGTGAGAGAGAGAGAGAGAGAGTAAGTGAGAGAGAGAGTGTGTGTGTGTGAATGTGTGTGTGTGTGTGTGTGAGAGAGAGTGTATGTGAGAGAGTGTGTGTGTGTGTGTATGTGTGTGTGTGCGCATCTGTGTTGTTGTTCAGGCAATTGAGAGAAAATGTTTAATAGTGTTTCAGCACAGCGCACGGTTGACGGGGAACAAACAAACACAGTAGCTGGTGTAGTGTTGGACTGTGTGGTTCTGACACGCCTGCTGCTCTGGTCCATTCTAGCTCTGGTACTGACACAGCTGCTACTCTGGTCCATTCTAGCTCTGGTACTGACACAGCTGCTGCTCTGGTCCATTCTAGCTCTGGTCCTCAGGCACGCCTGCACTGGAGGCTCCTGTAACCATGCCAGGGTTCCTCTTGTAAAAGCTATAACATGTATAACATGCCTAGTTTCAGTCATTCAGAGGATTCATTAGTGGAGTTCTGTAGAAGGTTTGATGTTTCTCATTTCAGAGTGTTCCTGCCTTTGTTTGAGGAGTTTTTCTCTACTTTTCGCCTTCTCTCCACCTGCCTCTCTGTGTCCACCTGTCTCTCTCTCTCTACCTGTCTCTCTTTCTACATGTCTCTCTCTCTACCTGCCTCTCTCTCCACCTGTCTCTCTCCCTCTACCTGCCTCTCTCTCCACCTGTCTCTACATGTCTCTCTCTACCTTTATCTCTATCTTTCTCTCTCTTTCTATCTTTTTGTCTGCCTTTCTCTCTCTCTTTTTCTCTCTACCTTTCTCTCTCTGATGCACTCATGCATGCTTCTTTCTTTTCGTACTCTTTCGTTTTCCTGCTTCACTTCCTCTCCCTTTCTTGTTCCACGCCATCTCTATCTCTCATTCCATCTCTCTTCCTCCTTCCTCTCTCTACCTTTTCCTTTTTCTCATCAACTCTCTTCCATCCGCTCATCTTTCGCTGGTCTCCATTCCTCTTTCCTGTCCTTTCTCTCTCCCTCTCTCCCTCCTCTCCCTCTCATTTTCTCTCTCCTCTATCTCTGTCCCACTCCTCTCTTCTTTCTCTTCTCCCTCACCTGTCTCTCTCCCTCACCTGTCTCTCTCCCTCATCTGTCTCTCGTCTTTCTCTATCTCCCTCCCTCTCACCCCCCCCCCTCTCTGGGTTGGCTGTGCTTCTGAGAGGAGGAGACAGACTAGGTCTTTGACTGGAGCACTGATGCTATCTCTGCATCCAGTCCAGTCTAGAGACACAAGCTGTGCATTGTTCTCCCTCTCCCCTCCTCTCTTTCCTCGCTCCTCTCTCGCTCCTCTCTCTCTCTCTTTCCCTCTCTCTGTCTACGTCTCTGTCCTTCTCTGGCCTACTGTTCCTCTCTTCCCCTGGGCCTAAATGCACAGCGATGGCTGCGGTAGATGGATGGAAGCAGGGAACATGTGAAGGACAGGTAGGGTGGGGGAGCACTGGCAGAAGATGAACCAAGGGTGGGTGGTTGAGGGGACGAGGGTGAGGGATGAGTGTGTCTGTGTGTGGAGGGAGGGAGGGGGGAGGGGATCATTCATCAGTGCCCCAGACACCTCATCACCACGACGACCCCCCTGCTTCGCTCTCCACCCATCATCCCTTCATCCGGACGTACAAACACCCTCATCCTGCATTACCGCTGGATAGAACAGTCATTAGCCTTCTGAGTTATGATCCAGATAATGTTTGCCTTCGTCTGCCTTCCTAGATTTTCTCTCTCTGCCCCCCCCCTCTCTTTCCTTCTCTCTATCTCTCTACTTCCCTCACTCACTATCTCCCTTTCCGTATCTCTCTCTTTCCTTCTCTCTCTCTCTCTCTCTCTCCCTACTTCCTTCGCTCTCTGTCTCCCTCTTTCCTTCTCTCTCTCTCTACTTCCCTCACTCTCTTTCTCCCCCTTTCCTTCTCTATCTCTCTCTCTACTTCCCTCAGTCACTCTATCCCTTACCCTCTCTCTCTCTCCGATGCATATTGATAGAGACGTACGTGTACAAATGAATGGCATCGCATATTCCAGGAATGGATTCAAATTCCTCTTTAGAGATAGATATGTCGGGTGAGTATCTATGAAAACGTCCTGGTGACAAACGGCGTTGCTTGTTAAGACTCCGTGGCGCTCGTAAAACAGGCAGATCTTCCTGCGGTTCCAACGGCGAATAAATAACTGGGAGAAACATGAAGGGCTTTGTTTTCCCCAAACGGGACATTTCTACAGAGGAGGGAACTACCAGGTAGCATTTTCGCCTCGCAAACAACAGACACGACATGCTGCTAAGCGTCTTTGAGGGTATCCTCCCCCTCTCTCCCTCCCCCGCCAGCCGACTGGAAAATAGAGGTTGACGGAGGGATGGATTCCTGATGCTCATTGGTAGAGGAGTCTTCGATGACGCTCATTCAAATGGAAGGCGCGCTTCAGTCCCCGTCGAAACGTGCACACGGACACACTCCGGAACACGCCAGGAACAGACGTGAACGCCGTCAGCTTCAACGGCACGCCAGCGGCCTGAACCGTCTCTGCCGTGGTCGGAGGTCTTTGACCACGTGATTCGGACACGGAGAAGACATCCCTCGTGTTGCATAAATAGACCGGAAGGCAGCACGTTTAACATAGGCGCTCGTCATTCTGACTGTTCACTTCCTCGGAACGAGCCAGTGGAAATATGGCCTCCAGCGTTGCAGGCAGCACTGCATGCGGAGTTATTGATATACATAATGAATGTACATGGTGCTGCATGTTGCTGAGTCCTCCAATACTTGAACAGAAACCAAATACAGGACATAATGCACATAATGCAACAAACAGACACATATAATGCAATTTGAGAGAAAGGCTAAGCTATCAGGGTTCCCGAAATCTGGGGTTTCCTGATTTTTGACAGTGATGGTAGACAGTACTATTGGTGAGTTTGCCTTCAATTTGAGTTTTCTGTACTCTTTGAGCCATTGTCATCCCCAAAGAGAATGTATTCCCATAGATCAAAGTGCCAGCGAAATAGAATGGACAGACCACCTTGCGCCCACCAAAAACACTTGACATATTGCCCACCATGATGGCTGGAACAACAGGGGAGGCCTGCTATTCACTTCGATCAATCTACCAATCAGCTTAGTTCTGTTTGAGCTGCTCATTGATTGGAGAAGAGGATGTGACATGTCCTAGGGAGCAGTGTGTCACACGCTCACACAAGCACACTCAGACGAGCAGGCTCACACAAGAGCGCTCACACAAGAACGCTCACACAACCGCGCTCCACACTGCAAGCGCGCTCACACAAGAACGCTCACACAAGCACTCTCACACAAGCAGTTTAAGCAGCTCACACAAGACGCTCTCCACAATCAGGCCGTCGTCCTGACGATGATCAGCTCCGCATTGCACGTCCTGTCCTGGCGTCAAACATCCCCACCGCATCACCTTGCTCTCCCTCCCCCCCCTCTCTCTCTCTTTTCTCCTCTCTCTTTATCTTTTCATCATATGGATCAACAGACATGATCCGGGAGAGATCCCCCCTACCCCACCAACTCATCGCCCTACCACTACCTCAACCCTTAACTTCACCCGCCCTACCCTCAACTCCCTACCACCAATCTACCACCGCCCCCACACGCCCATACCCTCACCCCCTCTCCACCCTCAGCCCCCAGCCTCCTGACCCCCCCGTTACCGCTACTCTCCAACCTGCCATTAACTCTCCCTAATCACACAATGCAGAGGAAAGCTAATTTGCCCATTTGTATTTATATATGCAAAAAAACAACTCACCAGCCATTGAAACAATGCAAATTAAATTGAATCACCTTGTTAATTTGTCGCTTTCAAAACCAAGCCCCAAGATGGATGTGAATCTCAACCGCTCGCGAGTTAGTCACGCTTCGCTGGACGTTAGGGAACAACGATGCCGCTTCCAGCTGATAGCGTGGATGAAAGAGAGCGTTTTTCTAAGAATCAAGGCATCAAGAGCCCAGAATGGGGTTGTGGTGGTAAACTGTGTGTGTGTGTGTGTGGGGGGGGGGCTGGTGTACCTGTGTGTGTGTGGTGTGTTGGGGGTGAGGTGGGCTGTGTAACTGTCCTGTGTGGTTGGGGGGGGTTGGGCTGTGTACTGTGTGTGTGGGGTGTGTGTGTGGGGGTGGAGTGTAACTGTGTTTGGTTTGTGTGTGGGGGGTGGGTCTGTGGTACTGTGGTGTGTGTGTTGGGGGTTGGTGGGTGGTGGGCTGTGTACTGTGTGCACACACAGTAGGTGAGTTGGACAAGGTCTTATGTGCGTGTGAGTGTGTGTGATTGTGCAGGAAATCTGTCATCATTCAGACATGTATCAGTTTTTTTGTCAACATCCAATCATACTTGTATGTGTCAGCATGTGTGTGTGAGTGTGTGCCTGCATGTGTGTGTGTGTGTGTGTGTGTGTGCGTGGTAATAAGCCAGATCCTGAGTGCGAGACAGGCAGTGTCTCCAGGGCATAGGGAGTGGCAGAGATTAGAGGCCGCGCCTCGCTGATAGACACTCCAGAGACTCACCGTCATCTGACTGGACAAGCAGAGAGGCCCAGCCCTGCAGCTACCAGCCCTGAAGCTAGCACTGGACTGAGACAGTATTGATGTGTGTGTATATGTGTGTGATCTGTGTGTGTGTGTGTGTGTGTGTGTGTGAGTGTGTACATGTACGTCTGTACGTGTGCCAGTGTGCTGTGTGTCACTTTGAGGAGAGGAACATCACAGGTGACAGAACTCGAGGAGGAACTGAGAACCTCTGAGATCTTCAAACGGTTCCACTCTCCTCGGGGGTCCATTATAATGCTTCGACTGGCTTCTAATGATGCCAGTGTGTCTCTGGTGACAAAGGTGGCACAGATCGCAAAGGAGCTTAAAGATGAGGCATCGCCATGACAACAAGGTGACAGACAGTCCCTGGGATGTGTCTGACAGCAGGGGGTGACCCAAAGGCGGGGCGTTCGGTCTGATGTTGGCCCTGATAGAGCGCCTGTTTGACTAACATCTAATGGTGACGTCCAAGTGTTTGTGCAACTGTCAGTTTTTAAGACACTGTTAAGGACAAAGTGGCATTTTTAATATCATATAATCTTTAACTGATGAAAAATTAGTCTGGAATTATCCCAACCACTCAAGGGAATTAACTTTCCGAGAACGCAAGGCCAGTCTGGCAGAAAAAAGGGCGACACAAGAAAGAAGGAGGCGCAGACCAACTCATATGCTGTCAAGAAGCCTAAAAGCTCAAACAAACTGTCAGATGTTTTATTAAAGGGGTTCTGGACCAATTTCAAATTTTTGAGGACATGAAAAGTGTGCTAGCACTTAGCGGCTAAGGCTAACTGCGCTTCAGTATCACTTCAGTATCACTTAGGCCTATAACAGCTGGAGTGTTGAGCTAACGCAATGGTATGCTGCATGGTAATTGCTTTGAGACAGAAACTTTCAGAGCTGGCTGCACAATAGCGGTAGCGTTTCAAAGGAGTCACGAGATTCTGTCAAATGACAGGATTTTCTTGGGTGTGCATGCTCTAAAGGAGGTTTGGCTGTGACAAATCGCTGGGAGATTTAAATTGTCTGACTAATCGGTGAAACAGCAAAGGGAGAAGCGGTTTAGAGTGAAACTTGCCTGCGTATCACAGAAACGTTGAACGCACGCAAGATAATCGAAGACTTATCGGAGGAAAAAAATACGAAAGTATCAGATGAGAGAAAATGAGCGGTTGTGCGAGGAGAACAAACACGTTTTCGGATAAACCACTTCTTCTTTCTTTGCTGACCCGAATACATCCACAAAACTAAGCTCCAAGTGTTTACACAATAGGCAGGGTGGGGCTGGGCATGTGTGCGATACCACGCTAGCCAAACTGGATAAGGGAGATTTGCAGAGAACTGAGAAATCCCGAGCGGCTGAACACAGGGAGGGTTAGGCCATACTGCTGCGACGCGTCAGCTACGTCTGGTTCCGTCAGCGTCATGGAAACGGCTGGCGATCCAAACCTCAACCGAGTTGAGCCCCGAGTTTGCACTGTGAACGGGCGAGAACCGTCCGTGAATATCTGCGTTGGAATCCTTTGATGAGTCACTGGAGTGATTAAGGGAATGTTTCACAGCTTGATGTTTGTTTGTCTCGGGCAACGGGAACTATGACTGCAGATCATATGATTGACTATCCTGTCATGTTTGGCCTAATACTTGTTTGTCTCCTCTGGTCTCGAGGTGCCATGAAAAACACAAAGTAATCCCCCAAAGTAGTAGAGATTACTTCGGTCTATTTTTCTGGTAACTGGTACTTTTTACTTGCATTCATGTACTAACCCCTAGTATTTGCCCTGTATTAACATGATGTGTAGTCCAGCTCACAGCTTGACACCAAAACAGGTTGTAGTCATGAGTTTTTACATAAGTCAGATCCTATACTTCTTTACTGTAGTGACAAAGTATAATGGGTACTTCATTGTCACCAGGGTTAAACATGAGTATCTGTACTTCTCCTTGAGAGAAGGATGTGGGTTCTTTTGTCATCTGTGATAACGAAAGACTCTTGGGAAAACATCATGCAGCACGAAACCTTCTTTTGACCACAAATTCCCTGAGTCTGTTGAAACGAAACTAGAGCTGTGATTTAAAGGGGCTGAACTCTCAAAGCTGATCTCTCCCAAGGTAGCACCTGAACTCTCAAAGCTGATCTCTCCCAAGGTATCACCTGAACTTTTAAAGCTCACCTCTGCCAAGGTAGCACCTGAACTCTCAAAGCTGATCTCTCCCAAGGTAGCACCTGAACTCTCAAAGCTGATCTCTCCCAAGGTATCACCGTCACGTCCTCAGATCTAAGCGAGGCCTAAACGAACCACAGGGCGGTCAGTTGACTAGCCTACGTGACTATAATCCTCACAGAAACCGTCCAGAACAAGGAAGGTGTGGTGACGCTTCCCTGGATAACCAACATAGCTAGAGACAGGTTCACCTTGGTGTTACAGGCACAGGGCCCTCACGTTCTTAAAAGGGTTAAACTACAGACAATCAAGTGTTAGGGTCCAACACAACACCGCCTCTTCCCAAATGATAAACTCTTCACTGTCCTTCATTGAAAAAGCTATTAAATGCTCGCAACGCCTCGCTGCCTTTCCCCAGCGCTCTGTGGTCCAGGGGCTTGAAGAGGAGGGAGAGCGGGTGAGATAAAAAGGATACGTTAAATAAGGAACATCGGAACGTTTTTTGTTTTTTCTCTCGCTCTCCCTTTCGAATCAAAGACTGTGCTGTGGGGAGAGGAGACAGACCACCCTGCCAGACAAGCACTCCAGACGAATTACTTCACTCCTTTTTTGTTTGTTGTTTTCTCTCTCTCTCTCTCTCTCTTCTTCTCATCTTTCTTTCCATTTTTTTTGATAGGCGGAGAGGCATGTTGTGGAATGAAGATCAATTTAATCTGAGGCCTCATGAAACTAAATTGAAGTCATTCTAGACACTGTGGTTAGAACTTTTCAAAGAAGCCGGTTGCTTCAACTATATCCAGAAGCAAGCATTATATTATTAAGTACTCACAAACTCAGGTCCTCGAGGGCCGCTGTCCTGAAGGTTTTCAATGTTTCCTTACTGCAGCACACATGATTCTAATGAATGGGTTGTTATCAAGCTCTGTGGAAGCCTGATAACAATCCATCATTAGAATCAGGTGTGCTGGAGCAGGGAAACATGGAAAACCTTCAGGACAGCAGCCCTCGAGGACCGGAGTTCGACACCCCTGGCCATGAGACATTAATATTATACAGACCCTGGGTGATAGTGATTAACTTTATTTCAGAGTTTTCCCAGAAGGCAGAGATTTCACACCGTGACTTTAGATGGACTACAACATGGCTGATCTGAACAGGATCTGGACTACAACATGGCAGAGCTGGACAGGATCTGGACTACAACATGACTGATCTGAACAGGATCTGGACTACAACATGGCTGAGCTGGACAGGATCTGGACTACAACATGGCTGATCTGAACAAGATCTGGACTACAACATGGGTAATCTGAACAGGATCTGGACTGCAACATGTCTGATCTGGATAGCATCTGGGCTACAATTATGAATTATCTGGACAATCTACTTAACCATGGCTAAATATGATTGACTGATACTGGATCATGTCACAGGTAATAGGCAGCCTCCTCTGCCAGCCCTGAGACATGGCTAGAGAGCAGGGTGGCTACTGCAGTGCCCTGAAGCCAAGATGGTGCCTGTGCCAGACTTGGCCAGCACTACAGGCTGGCAGACTGGAGATCTCCTGCTGGACTGGATCCAGAGAGCCAGGGGACCCCCTGCCGAGAAGAGTGGGGGCCCCTTAATCACCGCCCTGGCCATGACATCACCAGCCCTGGCCACAGTACAATAGACCACCCTGTACTGAGAGCAGACCACACCTTCGCTAGACACGCTACTGACATATTGAGCCACGCCACACTGTGTGGATGGGAAGATGGATGAATATACTGACTAGAACCCAGGGTACAATAACTGTTTATAGAGTGAAGTTTTGTTAGAGTCATTTATTTTTATACACGTGGAATGAAGCTAGCATTTCTAATTGCAGTACACTCTGACCTGCCCCAGTTTCGTCTCAGAAAAGAAATGTACCCTGACATCAATTCTTGTTTGGGATTTTTGTTTTTGTTTTTTTGGCAAAGACGTAGACAAGCTAACATAAATACGAGTTCAAAACAACACAGACGGCATGTCCATAGGAAAAACATTTTATTGAAAAACATTTTCAGTTCGTAACAGACTGGTGGAATGTGTGTCATTTTTCCTCACTTTCGTTTCTTTTGTTTTTGAATGTTTTAACCATATCATGCCCTGGCCTTCTCAAACTGCACGGGAAGCGGCATCAGCCACCTGGAAAGCATAACAGACGAAGGAAACCAGGAGAGACTAACAACGCAATCATAATACTGTGGTACTTACAAACTGGACAGGAGTCAAATCAAAAACAGAACAAAAAAAAAAAAACGAATTCAATAAATATTTATGGTACACACTTATGGCACAAATATGCAGCAGTCGGTTTGGCAACTTTTTCCTCTCAAATTTCTTTTTAAAACCAAATTTCCATGGAAACAGTGCAAAAGGGGAGGGAGTGGGAGGACACGGGCTTTCCAACGAGCGCTAGCTAAAATACATAGCAAAAAATTCAAATTTTATACAAAACATCTTACTTTAAGAGTTTATAAAAAAATGTTTTATTGGGTTCTGGTCAATATGTACACAAGCTATTTACCAAAAAAATTGTATGCTCTGTCGTTACTGAAGTGTATTCCATTTTTTTCGGTATCGTTTTTCCATTTACTTTCCTAAAAAGATGAATAAGGCTATCGTAACAACCCAGGATCCATATACAATACAAACATTAATGTATTTACAGTTTCTTACCTACAGAAGAACGGTGCAAAATTACTGAGTCAGGTGACCAAGGGCTGACCATACGAGCAAGGCATTTTACAGTAGCCTGACGTACTCTTCCTAGCCGGCGCGTTGACGTTCTCGCAAGATTTCCGTTTTCCGTGAGATCAGGACAGAAACCATAGCAACCGTGGGAGAGCGTGAGTTGCTGGCTAGGATAGGAACATCAGATTGAAAGAAACTAAGATTGTCATATTCTGCCGCAGTTTAGACAGCAACTAAACAGCAATTGGTTTGTGTTCTCTGTTGTGGTTTTTCTATTATTTCTTAAATAACCGCCCAGGCGTGTTTAAAAAAAAAATGTTTCAATTGGTTTCATTTTCACAGTTTACCTTGAACTACGGCATACAGTAAAGAAAAGAATGTTAAAATAACACTACCGTTAAAAACAGAACTGAACAGCAGGCTCGTGTGACTTTCGTTGGTAGTTATGAATTGATGTGTTTGTTGTTACATCTTTCAGTGGTTAAGAACACTTCCTATATGTGTAGGTATTTTCTCAATTGTTAAAAAAATAAATAAAAATTGCATATTTGCAGATTTTGTAGCCTCTTAGAGGCACAAACCTCAGATCAAGGCTTGGCTTTTCGGTGAAATTTGATATTCTTAATGAACAAATGACGATGTCAGTAATGATACATGTTTGGGCATGGCCTAAGTCACAATTGGGTTTTCATTATCTTAAGCCAATGTTTATAATGGGAGCGAAACAGCAACAACAAAAAAATCAGTCATTCACTGGACTTTTTCAAACGGAGGTACTCTCACACAAGCGCACGCGCGCACACGCAGATAAAACGTTGACCAAGTGGTGATAGGAAAGGGGTAAAAGGGTCATCGTGGGAATTTTCCCATCATCCTTTGGGAGATGCTACAGTGAGTGAGCGTGGGGAGCACTTGGTGGTCTACCAGGTCCGCCCATCAGAGTTATTTGGAGTCAGAACAAGTCCCCTCCCTTGGGCGTACGTCCAGATCGCCCTCCCCCTCAACTTCCCATTCCCAGGCCCCTAACCCTGGATACGAATGGAGGAAGGCAGCCGTCTGGGATGGGAACATGTGAGACATGATGGATCCAAACTGATACTGAATAATTGAAAACCTAGCTTGCATAATGTGCACTTATACCATAATATATTAACGTTACTTCTCAATACCGCCTGACAACACCTGTGCTCTATGTGGCTATCATAAATAAATTCTGCTTTTTCTGTTGTTTTTTTTTAGTAGTGTTTTTTTTGTTGTTTTTGTGTTTTAATGTCCTCCTTTAAATGTACATCTATTTTGATTTTAAAACAACAACAAAAAAAGAAATGGGGAAAAAAAAGAATGGGGGGAAAAAATCACAATAAGGAAATGCTAATGAAGACAGTAACCAAGCTGAATGTTGAAGTCCCTGTGCTTTTGAAACGTGAGCAGGAGAGCACTGGGCTGGCTGACCTCCGACCCTCCAGGGGCGCTGTTGCGTCGACCCTTCTGGGAGCTACAGTACCAAGAACGGATCCATTCTGTGGCTATGCTACACCCGATACCAGAGCTGCTGAACCCCACATCTCTCTGTGTCGCTGAGACGCCAGTAAGGCCAGCGAGAATTCCTTATTGCCCCCATTTTTACCAACATCCTCTCATCTGAAAAGCCTCCATTCTGTCTAACTCAAGCCTGCCCCTTTAAGTATGCGGTTACAACCTTTTACTTGTGTCCATATTTCACTTTCTCTCGGTCCAACTTCCTAGTTGGGCGGGCGAGCGGAGGAATCAGACATAAAAAGTGCTGCTTTAAAATGTTTGTGAAGATCCTTCACCTTACCCAGAAGCCACCTTGGCAACCAGGATCCCCAACAGAGGGGTGCAGGTCCCACAGAGGGGTGCAGGTCCCAACAGAGGGGTGCAGGTCCCAACAGAGGGGTGCAGGTCCCAACAGAGGGCCACGCAAATTTCCCTGACCAATCCCTGCCCTCTCTTTCTCTCTGCCTCTCATCTCTCCAAGCCAATGGGACGCAGTGTGTGTTAATCACATGGGTCGCCACATGCACCAGTACAACTAAGCTTGGACGACACCACGAAACTAAACAACGTCTTCTATGTGAGGGAACAATTCCAGGAATGGAAGAAAAACAGAAAAATATGATTAAACAAACTTAAAATGTGTCAAAAATACCCCCTCCCCCCCTCCTCCCCCCCCAAAAAAATGAATCTTTTTTTCTTCTTACAAACGTTCAAGTAACAACTGTGTGAACTGTTATTCTAAAACTGAAAAGCAGGATGGGCGATGAGGAACAACAGGGTTGTATGCAAGATCATCCACACAGTTCACAATGAGTATGTGTGTGTATGTGTGTGTGTGTGAGAGAGAGTGTGTAGGTAACAGGGGGCGTGAGTGATGTCCATGAGGCAGTCTGTGAAGTCTTGGAGTGGAGATATCAGAATCTCCATTCTGCTTCTGGGCCATAATCCACCTAGAGGCCCGGAGAACACCGAGACCGACGCTTAAGGTCCGCTTGTTCCCTCCTCAGGGTTTCCCACTTCTCCTCGTTTGCCTTTTCCTTCTTTCATTGTGTCTCTCACGCTTTCCCAACAGTAGTCTCTCTTATGAGGGGAGGGAGGTAAGAAAGAAAGGATGAACTCCTCTCCTTCCCCTATACCTCTCCCACAAGATCAGGGCCTCAGTCCGCGTTTGTCATCCACGTCAAAGCACGTGGGTGGACGACTCGTCCGTCTAAAGTCTCCGAAACGCCAGCGTCCATCTCAGCGCGCAGAGAAGAGAGGAGGGAAAAACAGAGAGCAGACAGAGGAGAGGAGGGATCCGAACCTGCCCCTCCCCCCCCACCCCGCCCCGCCTCTCTCTCCAGAGATCAGCAGCTTGCTCTCCAGCCTCCCTTCCTCCCCCTCCCCCCGACCTCCCTCTCCCTCCCAGCGACGACAACATTGAAGAACCAGAATAGCAACATCTCTGCAGGAGGTTGAAAACAAGGCGGCGACGGCCAGAACAAGAGAGGGAGGAGGAGAGGTCGAACGAGACGGCGCGAGGGAGAGAGAGAGAACGTTGGCGGGCGTCCTCGTAGCGGACCGCCCCAAACCCGCCCTGCCAAAGTGTGTGTGTGGGTGGGGGAGGCGGGGGGAGGATAGGGACTTAGTGTGTCTTTTCTGGAAAGAGGAGGGGGGTTGTGGGGGGAGGGGGTGTGGGGGTGGGGGGTGGCGGTGGGCATGTCGTGGAGGTCCCGGTTCAGACTTTGTAGTAGATGTTGGCAGGGCTCTGGGGAGGCATCTCCTGGACGATGTAGACGGGGTGACCGTAGTCCCCGCTCACCTTCTCGTAGTGCGGGCAGAAGACGCTGTCAGCAGTCCTGAGAGGGATGATGATGTCACTGGGCTCCGACCCGTTGTTGTTCCCGCCCCCTGCGCCACCCCTCTTGGGCGTGGCCAGCGTGCTGAGGGACAGCGTGGTGGCGTGCTGTGGCGAGTGCTTCCTGTGCCGCCGCCGGTACTTGAGCAGCAGCAGGACCAGCATGATGATGATGATGATGAAGATGACGCTGCCCGACACGATGCAGGCGAACAGGGCCACCTCAGAATTCCCCATGCTGGACGACTTGCCACCCGCCCCCGCGGTGCCGCCTGCGGTCTCCTCGCCCTCCCGGTACGAGATGCCTGAGAGAAGACAGAGAAGAAGAAGAAGAAGAAGAGAGAGAGTGAGTTACAGAACGTCAAAAACAATATGCTTTTTTTTCTTTCTTTTTTTAAGAATGAACTTCCTTAAAATACAATGAAAAGGTCATAGGAGCGCGATCGTGCTAGACTGAGGTAGAGAGCCGTCGTTTGAAGGACAGAAGCGTCGTAGCTCTCTTTCATTTCGCTGCTTCTCTTTCGTCTCGGTACGAACCCTCTCCCTCGCACCACATGCTCTTCTGATCTTGCCGTCGTGAAGGTGTGAGGCGAGGAGAGGATAGTACAATACAGGGATTGAAAGCTGCTCTCAGCGAGTCTTTCATTTAAGGTCAAGCCCTAGTCTCTCCATCTATCTTTTCACATTCAGCTGGTGGTCACCTTGAATTTGAGTGTAGACCACACCAGCAGTATCCAGGATGGCAGGAGTACTTCCGACATAACAGCTCTTTGATACTTGAAGAGCTCGGAACAGGGAACATCTATCGAACATGTATGAATATACGCATTCAAAGGGGGACTTTTAACGTCTAACACAATCTGGCGATTGGGATGTTTGTTTTTCGTTCCCCCACTTGAGAGCATTAACACTCTTGCCCACATTGATTGGTCTAAGGCAGTTCTGTCTCTTTCTCTCCCAGGATGCAGAGCACTTCTCTAGGCAGGAGAGATCACTGTGCCTCCCTGTCTGGCTGGCTTCCCCCGCAGGGCCTGCTGGTGCTGATGCTAGGACGAGGAGGAGGGCTGGCCGGATGGCAGACGGCCCAGTTCTAGCACCCTGTCGATGTTGTACATGGGGATTACCTCTGCCTCACACGTCCCACTCCTACCACTCCCTACGCCCATATGCTCTCGCTCCGCGCCAAGATGGAGGGATGAGGTGAAGAGAAAAGGAGAAGAGAAGGGAGAAGATGCTGAGGTCGACAGGGTGGGGTGCCAGTGCGGATTTGAGTGGCTCTTTGGCAGAATGGCGCACCCCTTGTCAGAGGGATTTGGGAATGAAAATAGAAGCTCTGGTCTCGACAAAGAGGCCTCGCCACCGAAGCAGCGCGGTGCCAGAGAGTTTAAATAGGTCGGTGTTTTGGTTTGTTCCATCTCTTTTCTTTAGCTCCCCCTCTAAAAGCCGAAAGTCCGGCGCGGAAATTGCGGGGCTGAAGGGTTTTTTAACTGCAATTTAATAGCTCCGATAAGAGCAGTCTGGGTCGAGAATGCGTACGCAGGGAGAACAAGCGCACGTCTGTGCGAGGAGCGGTTACCGGTAAAAGATGGCGGACACCGATTGGATAGTTTTACCTCCAAATGTCAGCGGGAGCGGGTGAGGGAGGGAGGCGGAGGGGAGGGAGGAGAGCTGGGACCACCATGAGGCGTGCAGCGCTGGAAAACCTATAGATGCTTATCAGTTTTATGGGCAACTTTCAATTACGGGCCAACGAATTGCTGACCTTTACTTCCTGTTCTTACGAAGGCTTAGCGGAGGCGGGGACGCGCGCACGCACACACAGACTGCACTGTGGTCTCAGGGACATCAGAAACGCTCTTACATACAGACTGCACTGTGGTCTCTGTCTTTGGGAGATCAGGAATGCTCTTACCTGGCTTCTCCAGAACTTCGTTTGGTTTCTTGGAGTCTTTGCCATCTGAGTCCGTATGCTTGGGTGGGTAGCTGGTAGGGTAGTCTTTAGGTGAAGCAGGATCAGAAGGATCTGGAAAGGGGCGGAGGGAACATTCGTCAGACACACTGGACGACTGACAGACAACTGACAGACGACTGACAGACGACTGGGTGGTTTATGTCTAAGCCTGTGAGGAGGCCGGCTTAAGTCCATGTGGTGCGGAGGGGCGCGAGTGTCACGCACAGCCTGCTCTTAATGAAAGCCCAGTATTCCTGATGAATTCCCTGACCTTCAGAGCCTCACGGCTGGGAGGTGGCGGGTGTGTTGACGAGAGCGACCTCAGGAAATTACCCCATTGGGTTAGAGAGTAACTGATTTATGAATAATCATGGCTATTAATTACCAGCAGGGCTGGGCACCATCGCTATGGAGGACAGATGCAGTGTGTGCACGTGTATCTGTGTGTGTGTGTGTATGTGCATCGATTACTTTTCCACAGGATTACATCTGGAAAAGGCCCTGTCCTGGGTGTTAAACAGACTACGGAGCTAACTGTTTCACAGCCCTTCAAGACTCGACGTGGGCCTAGAACAAAGACGTTCGGAGTGTTCCACATGATGTCATGCTCTACCGTTGCCTGCCCGAGGCTGTGTACCAATCAGGGCTCACGCAAAGCACCTACTCACTTTGTCCCACTTTCATGATTATCTTCATGGACTTGGTCTTGCACACTCCTCCTTCCTGGCTGTCGATGCCTTCCATGGTGCCATTGGATGTAGCTACAACAGAAGAGGAAGTAAACAGAAACGGGGTTAGCGTTAGCCGCAATGCTAACAACCCGCCCGACACCACAGAGGTTTCGTGTCACCACATGTATGATGGTGAACCGTTCCCGTCCCCCGTCCCCCTTTCCCTAGCGAATCTCATTCTTTCCATTTCAAGGATATAATTGAGACTGTAGAAGGATTAAACAAGCCAGGGGTGGGGCTGTTTCCTCCTGTTAACAATGTCACATTCATCCAGGCATGTCACCTCACTCACTCCAGACGGGGAAATATTTCACGTCCCCAAAGTCAATTAGCTTGAGTAATTGTGTCTGCAATATCTCTAACTGGGCTTGCCGCGGCCCAGTGGAAACGGCAGTTACGGAGAAATGAGGGAACGGTGGAAGACGTGGAGACAATGGGCAGAGACAATGGGCGGCCATCTTGGCAGAGCCACAGGAAATTCTAGGGAGGCTTATTGAACATTAGCGCCAACGACCCTCCAGAGAGCGCCGGGGTTGTTATTAAAGAATCAGCTGCCTGATTAAAAAAGAGCTCTTAAACGTGTGGCAGACTCCAAGCTAACCCTGATGCCAGCCAGTCACATGAAAGGCAGGAACACAACGATGAACACTGGGAAAAGACTCTTGGAAAGCAACAAAATCCTGAAAATTGTGTTTGGAAAAAAAACAAACCCAAAACAACAAAAAACTCTTTCTTGTCATTTCTCGTGCGCCATGAGGTAGGAAGTGATGAATATTTCAGTGACCCCTTGAAATGATCTGGGAGCGGCTTTAAACTGTTTGTCTGGGGGCTCGGAGCAGATGTTGTAGAGGGAGCAGAGTGTGTCTCCCCCCTCAACACGGGACAGGAGGAACAAACCAACCCTCTAAACAGATGTGACACAGCCTTTAAAAACCCAAGAAAAGAAAATAAAGATTTAAAGACTTAGCAACAACATGCACCGATGTAAGCCGCAAACACTGTATCAAACACAAACAGCTGCCTTAATGAACTCCATATACATACTACAGCCAGACTAAATAGAGTTGCATCCACCAAAAGCTTGTAGCTAGTTACAGGACCACCCTGAGCCTCCCCTGCGCCCGCCCCAGACTCAGCACTGCCCCCTGAGTTGGATGAGGGTACTGCAGACGGCCAGGCGTGGCAGGGTGGGGTGGTATGAGGGCTCCTGGTCTATCAGGTCAGTAACATAGAGGCTGATGAGTTGCCAAGAGGATTAGCAAAACTGGCCTTCAGCCAGCTTGGCCACATTCACCCCGGCCCAGTCCCTCCCTCAGCCCCCTGGGCCTCCCTCCCTCAGCCCCCTGGGCCTCCCTCCCTCAGCCCCCTGGGCCACTCCTCTCTCTCTCTCTCTCTCTCTCTCTCTCTCGCTCTGTCTCTCTCTCTCTCTGTCTCTCTCTCTCACTCTCTCACCACCTCTCTCCTCCTTCTCTCTCCTCTCACTCTCTCTCTCTCTATCTCTCCCTCATTCTCTCTCTCTTTGTCTCTCACCACCTCTCTCTCCTCTTTCTCTCCTCTCTCTCTCTCTGTGTCTTTCTCTCCTTCCTCTCTCGTTTTTCCTATACAGGGAGACAGGCCCCTCGAAGCCTGAACACCCCCCCCACTCCTCCCTTCCCCTCCCCCT
>BROE01000022.1:59702-101244 GCA_036571765.1 Plecoglossus altivelis | reverse complement strand
TGGGAGGAGAGGGAGGAGCGGACGAGGAGAGGGGAGGAGACGGAGGAGGGGAGGGGGAGGAGAGAGGAGGAGGTGGGAGGGGCAATGAATCAGGGCCGGCTCTCTCCTACTCTTCCTCACTTCCATGCTGCAAAAGTCACCACAGAACAACACCACACATCTCTACTCGAAACCACTCGTCCAGACAACACACATCGTCATCCTCCACCAAACACAAACTTCACGAACCTAAAGCGTAATGTAATCAACCCTCAGTAACCCTTTTATAATCTCCATCCAACCTCCCACCTAGCCATAATGTCTAACAGCTTACTTTGGAGGGTGTGTGAGTGCGTGTATCTCGCTGTGTGCTCACAAGCTCATGCCTCTTTGCACTTCATCTAACGTCAAACCGTCTCTTCAGAATGTCCTTAGGATAACCTGCTCGTTAGCAAGGGCAGAAGTGGCATACCGCAACACTTAAGTCACGCGCAGAAAATATTGACACATTTTCTCCTGTGTTTTTGAGCGTCTAAGACATCTCAACGCTAGCAAATAAACCACCAAGGCCACAACTATTAGCTCAGTCCAACACAAACTGCCCTGCTTTCTGGATCTGGCTCAGATGACAGACTGATCTGGCTGGAGTGTCATTCAATTACCCGACCCTTTTCTTCCCTATCTTTTCTTCGCCGTTCTCCCGCCCCCTCCCCGACTTCTCCCTCTCCTCCAGTCAGTCAGTCAGAAATATGGCCGTGCCCTGGTCTGACAGCTCCCAGATGGCTGTGGTAGAGCCTCACAGATGGTGCTGTCCGTGCCACCCCCCGTCAGCACCACACAGATGGTTCGGTCCACCTCCCATCTTTCAGAGACCTGGAGGAAGCCATCCAGCATCTCCTCATTACCCCGACACCCACACGCCATTGGATGGCCCGCGAGCTACTTCCTCATCCCCGTCACATCACCAGCCACTCATTGGCTTCCTGGCCAGCGCCTCTTCGCGCGATTGGCCGGAGAAAGCATGCGATCGTTTGGAAACAAGGGGGGTACTTACAGATGATGTAGTAGTCCTTGCCCCTGAAGAACTCCAAGCCCCAGAGGTTAGGGCTGAACTCCTGAAACTTGAGGGTGAACTTGACGTCCTGGTCCGGCTTGACGCAGTTAAGAAGCGGAGTGTCAGCCTTGGTTATGGTGCAGCTCTCCAGTTGCTCCCGAGGAACCATGTAGATTTTGTAATACTCGATGCCCTCGCCCACTCCGCCATCCACACGCGGGCACACAATGTCCAACTTATCCCCGATCTGGGGGTACAATACCACGCCTTGCCCTGGTACGAATCTGGGGGGGGGGGGGAGAGAGAGAGAGAGAGAGAGAGAAGGGGGGGAGAGGGGGGAGAGATAGGTTAGGAATGAACATCAAACGAGCCATAGTCTCGAGTCATTAAGTATTCAGACAATGTTCGCCCACTGTGAGTGTGTTCAAGCCCCCAAAAACGGCAAAGTCATCTTAATAATTGATGTGTTAATTAGTAATTAGCTTCATTAAACACCAGGATGATGGATGGTTCTGACAGTGCGTGTGTCTGTCTGTGTGTGTGTCTGTCTGTGTCTGTGTCTGTGTGTGTGTGGGTGTCTGTCTGTGTGTGTGTGTCTGTGTGTGTGACCGTCATGTCTGAGTACAAAGTCAAACAAGTAATATCTGTCTTGGGTGATGAATGGAGCGAGTGATGTCACAAGAAGATAAAGGTTGAGATGATAACGACACGTATTCAGCATTTCAACAGGAGGAGTGCATTCTAGTGTTAAATAATTGGCAACATTTTTTCACTGAAGAAACGACACACCGCCTAGAGGTTGGAGTTCCAGACCCCCCCCCACCCTTCCACACATACACTTAAACACAAACTCACACCACAACACACACACACACACACGTTTAAAAGCTGATGCTAAGTCATTTGTCCCACACATGAGAGGATGTGTTCTGAGATGTTATTCTGGGACCCCAGGAGGCTCCATGGGGCCAATAATGAGGCTCTTTAGTGAGGCAAAGGACAAAAACACAACTGCAAATGATGATGAAAATCTAATGGTTACTGGCTGCCAAGAGAGAAGGAACCTGAAAAGTAACGTATTTGTTTTGTGGTGCTTCTGCATTTGTAATCTTAACCAACTGCTGCTTTCATCTGACCTGGGGGGGGGGTGCTGCCTTAGGGAGGGGGCGTGACCCCTTCACCCCTCCACTAACCCCCCCTGCCCCCCCCACCACCACCACCACCCCGGGGTATCTTGTTTGTGCTGCTGCAGAGATAAACACACACACACACACAGTTCCTCTCTCATGCACACCACACAAACACACACCCACATCGACAGTGCTTTGCTTTCATCTTCCTTATCCCTCCCTCCCTTCCTCTCTCCCTCCCTACCTCCCCTCCTCTCTCCCTCTCCTTGGGTGGGTGTGCTGGCAGTGAGCCCAGCATCTCCGCTGACCTTTGACCCTGGAGAAGGAGCCAATGAGGGACTGAGACCAGCCGCAACTGAGACTAAAAGAGTTCCCTGGGGGCAGAGGAACGCACCGGGAGTTCTGTCTGGGGATTGTAGTCCATTTCATTGAATACAACAGTTGGATGAGGAACCAGTGTGGAGATTATCCAAAGTACACACATGGGAGTTGTGGTCTTTATTATGAAGATTATTATTATTATCATTGGACTGGAATGCGTGTCTTTCAACAAAGACACTTAAAATAGGGAGACGAGGAGAAGGAGATCTGTTTACAGATTATGGTCACTCTTTGTCTCTCCCTCTCTCTCTCTCTCTGTCTCTCTCTCTCTGTCTCTCTCTCTCTCTCTCTCTCTCTGTCTCCCTCTCTCTCACCCTCTCTCTCTCTCACACACACGCACACACAGAGAGATAGAAATTGCCTTTCTCTCACTGCTATAAACCTATCAAACCTACAGTCGTGTGATCTCTTTTTTCCCTCGTACATACGAGCGCACACACACAAAAGCACACGCACACACAAAAGGACACGCACACACAAAAGCACACGCAAACACACACACAAAAGCACACACACACGCATACATACTGCGCTCATCTAGGCAGAGTGAATCTGGCCTCTGGGGACACACTCAGTAGAAGTGTAGAGTGTCCACTGACAGAACAGAGAGAGAGAGAAGCAGAAGGGTAAAGAGATATAGACAGAGACTGGACTACAGATGAAAAGAGAGGGCGGGATAGGTAGAGATGATGGAAGAGTGTCAGAGAGCTGAAGGGAAAGAGAATATATAGACATACCACAGAACTATGACTGACTATGTGGTGGGGGGGCAGGAGGGGGGAGGAAGAGAGAGGGAGGGAGGGATAGAGAGAAAGAGTTAGAGCACAGTACATATGAACTCCTGGAGAGGAGAACAGAGATAGAACAAGGTTGAGGAGACATGATGAGCACGTGAACACGTGTGTGTGTGTGTGTGTGTGTGTGTGTGTGTGTGTGTGTTCCAGCTTGTCTTTCTTCTGTGTGTGTGTGTGAGTGTGAGTATGAGTGTGTGTTAGAGTGTGTGTTTGTGTGTGTGTGTGTGAGTGTTAGAGTGTGTGTGTGTTAGAGTGTGTGTGTGTGTGTGTGTGTGTGTGAGTGTGAGTGATTAGACCAGGAAGATGGCGGTGGTTATCTCCTCCTCTGATCAGACCTGGTGTCTCTCTGCTGAGGACGTCACTCAGCACCATCAGGAAAACACGGCCCAAAGGACCTGGACACCAGATCACTATCTGGGCTCACTATCACTCGCTCCCCATGCTGAGCTCTGCTTTATCCCAGCAACGGGCTAACGTGTGTGTGTGTGCGTGCGTGTTTGTCTGCGAGGCGTTCGAGAGAAGAGGGTGCGACCTAGCCTCCCACACAGCTGTATAAAAGAAACAGGGCAATACCTTTAGTCACACACACACACACACACACACCACCCTCACACACACCACCCTCACACAAACACACACCATACTCACACACACACACCATACTCACACACACACAAAGTAAACACAAACATACTGCACATCTATGAGCACAGGCCCCCTCCAACAATCACCTAAAATACACACTGTTCTTCCAGTTCAGGTTCCATGAAAAGAATCCACGAGACAATGCTATCTGAGTTAGCGTGGGTGCAACCTCCTCTATGGGTATTTCCATCACCTCGTTACAGTTCTGTTAGCATGAATGCTAGCACAGATTACTGTACAAGTGCTCCATGCACTCGCACGCCTTAGAGAAAATAAAGACATGCATAACCAGACACACTGAAGGTCAAACACACCGCTCTCTCCCCCTCAGACACACACACAGGGTGTTTTCTTACATTGTTGTCTAACAGAGGACATATGAAATATGAATCAGGTGTCACAGTGACAATATAGCCTGCTCCATCTCAGTCTCCGCAATCAAAATGGAGATTAGTCTCGGCCCGAGGGCGGAAAGTGAACCAATCCCATCGGCCGCTCCCCGCTCTCCCCGCCCTGTCTCTCGGACGCCACGCAGCCTGGGTGAAAAACGTTGTGTAACGACACAGCAGAAAGCTGTCCAGGAAGTGGTTAGGCGGGCGTTTGAAGAGGAACTGCTGGATGGATGCATGGAAATGAACAGACTATTCACCGCGTGAGATGGCTGTGTTTCACGTCAGGAGGAGAGGAGATGAACCATGGGGGAGGACGGGAGGGGTAGAGAGAGAGGGAGAGGGAGACAGAGAGAGGGATAGGGAGAGGGAAGACAGAGACATTGAGAGGGGGAGAGAGGGAGAGAGAGAAAAGGGGGAGAGAGTGAGAGAGAAAAGGGGAAGAGAGGGAGAGAGAAAAGGGGGAGAGAGGGAGAGAGGGGAGAGAGGGAGAGGAAAGAGAGGGAGAGTGAGGGGAAAGAGACAGTGAGAGGAGTGAGGGAAAGGAGAAAATGTGGGAGGGAGAGGAGAGTGACGGAGGGGGGAGAGAGAGATCTCCAGACACTGGAGTGATGAGACCAAGCAGACAGCAAAGTGGAGATGAAGCTTCCATCAGTTGTCCTCCCCAGGGCGTTCTTTAAAGCTATGAGGGACTGTTACAGACACCTGTGTCCCCCCTCCTCACCCCTCCTCACCCCTCAGTCACACACACACTCTGGTGGCAATTAGAACCAAACACCAGGTAGGCAAGGTCACCCAGGCAGAGCCATTACTACCTCCCTCTCGGTGCACGCACACACACACACACACACACTCACACACACACACAGATGGGTTGGTAGGGGTGTGAGGTAGCTTGATAGAAGGAGGGGGGAATAAGTGAGAGAAGAGTGGAACAGAATAACGAATAAAAAGGCTGTTGCTGTGTCGTATTTGTAGATGGCTTTAGGCTCCCCTCCACCCCGGGCTTTCAGACACACCCAGGCTTTCAACCCTCCCCCCGCTCCCCCTCCCCTTCCACACCCTCCCCTTCCACACCCTCCCCCTCCACGCACCCCCCCCCTCCACGCCCTGCCATCTCTCCTCTGCAGAGGGGGTCCTGAGTCATAAATATTCCCAGGACTATCTGTGTGTGTGTGTGTGTGTCTGTGTAAAAATGTCAGTGTGTGTGTGTGTATGAGAAGGGGAACAAATGTCACAAGAGAAAAGGTCTAAGCCTATGTGTGTGTGTGTTTCTGGTCTATTGTACTATGGTAGATTATTGTATGTTTGGGAAAGTTATTATAATATCTTTATAATACGTTATCGTGACAAGGACAAGTGGTTATGAATCCCAGGTTGTGTGTGTGCGTGTGTGTGGCTGTGCGTGTGTGTGTGGCTGTGCTTGTGTGAGTGTGGTTGTGTGTGTGCGTGTGTGTGTGGTGTCCTAACTGTGTGTGGACTGAACACCTGCCACCGCACACACACAGGAACTAATGCTTCACATTACCATCGCTCTATCTCATTAGGCTTTTCCCTCTCCCCCCACCTCCCCCAACACACACACACACACACACCCACACACGCACAGCCACACACACACGCACAGCCACACACACACGCACAGCCACACACACACGCACACACAAACAGATTGACGCGGTCAGGAGACAAGTTAGAGTGATGCTTCGGGTAAAAGTGACATCCAGTCCCGGCCAGCCCGTCGCTCCATTTGGTGTGAAGGTGAGAAAGGAAAAACAAAAAGAGGCCTAACTATGGCTCTCTCTCTTCATCTCTCTCTCTCGCTCTCGCTCTTCATCTCTCTACCTCTCTCTCTCTCTACCTTCTCTCACTACTTCTCTCTCACTACTTCTCTCTCCCACTCTCTCTCTACCTCTCTCTCCCTCTTTCTCTGTGCCTGCCCTTCCCTTTTGACGGCGTCCTGCTCTCACACTCACACAGGGCACACGATCCCGAGCCGTCAGCGAGCCCATGTCCACAGGTGGGGGTGACAGGGGGTTTGGAAAGTAAATCAGCGAGCGGACATCTGTTTTTCTCCTCCAACACCACCCCCCCTCCCCCCCTCTCTCTCCCTTTGCTTTCAACTTTGGTGTCTTTTTTAGGAGGAGCTGGGCAAAGGGGGAGGGCGGGAGAAAGGGGGAGGGTGGGAGAAAGGGGGAGGGAGGGAGGACACTTCCTGAGGTTATGACCATCACATCTGTTGACAGTAAAAACCTGTAAGGTCCATCTTTCATTTTCTGTCATGTCTGTCTCACACTCCTGCCGTCTCTCTTTCTAGCTCCCTGTCTCACACTCCTGCCGTCTCTCTTTCTAGCTCCCTGTCTCACACTCCTGCCGTCTCTCTTTCTAGCTCCCTCTCTCACACTCCTGCCTCTAGTCTCCCGTGTCTCCCTTGCCGTCTTCTTTCACTCCTGCCGTCTCTCTTTCTAGCTCCCTGTCTCACACTCCTGCCGTCTCTCTTTCTAGCTCCCTCTCTCACACACCGACGCTGAACCTCTACCTCTCCTGTGCTCTGTCCCTCTATCGGTTCATTTAAACCATCAGGCTGTGAGAGTGGCCTGTCTGTCTGCCTGCAAGCCTGTCTATCTGTCTGTCTGTCTGCCAACGTTCTATAGAACTGTCTGTCTCTCTGCCTGGCAACAAGCATGGTTACAATGACAGCCTGGACATAATCCGGCCCCAATAGCCCCCCTATCCAGCAGCTTTGCAGAGACTGCAGGGGGAACAAAGGCAGAGAAAAGAGGCAGAGGTCTGGAGGACAGACGGACGGACGGAGGGAAGGAAGGAGAAGACTGACTTTCAATCCTGGGACCTGCGTGGGGATTCATCAGAGCTGCCGGACAATAAGAACAGACCAAAGAAGAGATGGAGCTTAATCCACCCACGATGCCTTGCAGCGGCCCCCGCTTCGGGACCCCCGGTCAGGGTGAGAGGACAGAGGTCTTTATCCTGTCAAGAGAGCGACATCCCGCCCACCACCTCTCCTCCGCTCCGTGTCTCTCGGCCTCCGTCTGTCTCTCTTTCTGTTTCCCTCCATCTTTCTCTCTCTTTGTGTCTCTGTCCACTTCTCTGTCTTTCTCTCTCTTTGTGCATCTCTCTCCCTCTGTTTCTCTGTTTCTCTCTCTGTGTCGCTCTCTCTCTCTTCATCTATGGTTTCTTTCGGCCCCACCTTTCATCGCTGCCTATGGGATCCTGCGAGGTCTAGCCATAATTACCCCCTTGTCCCAGGGGACCTAGGCTCTCTGCGCGCTCTCTCTCTCTCTCGCGCTCTCTCTGTCGTGCTCTCTCTCTCTCTCTCTCTCTCTCTCTTGCTCTCTCTCTCTCGCATTCCCTTTCTCGCCCTCCCTCCAGACTTTTCACAGACACAATCTTAATCATCAACTTCTATCCTGCGCCGTTGTCATGGGAGACCCGTCAATTGAACCCTACGGTTCAGTATATTGTGTTAACACATCAGGTCTTAGTATTCCCCTCAGGAATCTCTCTCTCTCATTCTGAGGCTCTGCAGCTATATCTTAACCAAGCCAGCAGATGATGTTAGCCAGTACAGACACATTCAATCCAGGGACGTTTTCTGAGTCGCAAGGTTTGTCTTTTAGTGGCTTGGAGACAAAAGTGCGTGGCATTCCACGGGTCACATGTCACTATCCCATATCATTACTGTGCATCCCTTAAACTACCCCCAACCACAGAAGTGTTGCCTGCCTTGCCAGCAGAGAGGGCTGGAAGGAGGGTGAAAGGAGAGAGAGGAGGGAGGGAGGGAGGGAGCGATGTGCAGGCAGATATATACTGTAGATGGATGAAGGGAGGAGGAGGAGGAGGAGGTGGAAGAGGGCTTGAGGAGGGATGTTGGAGGGAAGGAGGAGGAGGTGGAAGAGGAAGGGGGTGACGTTTAAAAGCATTACGACATTCAGAAGCCCTTCTTCGCTCATTCACCGTGAATCTGCATCTCTATGATCCCCTGCCCCCCCCCCACCCCGATTCACAAAAGGGACCCATGGATGTGCCCCCCCCTCACTACATACACCACCCCGATCCCCCCTGCCCCCATGCCCCCTGCCCCCCCCCCCAGTGCCTGATCCACAAAGGGGGCCTTTGGAGCCTTCTGTGTAATCTCTTAATGAACTGCGCTGGAGGAGAAGGAGCTTTCCTTTTACACGGGGTCTTGTACGGCAGGCCTCCGCTTTTGTTTCTTGCGCCCCAACTACAAAATGGATTACTAGTAGGGGAGGAGGCTGTGTTTGGGCTAGAGGGGGGGGGGGGGGCTCGCGCATCTGTGGTAAAGTAGTTGAGTTATGACGACAATACGGTTTAAATCGACACACACTCTGAGGGTTCGACTGTGGGCAAGGTTGGGTATTTTTCCCCTCTCTCTCTCTGCGATGGAATGTGACCCGCCCCCTTCAACTACAGGTACGAAGCCAACCCCCCACGCAATCGCCCGCGCTGGAGCACAGCCCCCTGGCACGGGAAGCAGCCCCCCCCAGTGCCTGATCCACAAAGGGGGCCTTTGGAGCCTTCTGTGTAATCTCTTAATGAACTGCGCTGGAGGAGAAGGAGCTTTCCTTTTACACGGGGTCTTGTACGGCAGGGGCACGCTCGGTTTGTGGTTATCATGCGGCTCAGCCAGTACAAAATGGGATTAAACTGAGTAGGAGGAAGGGAGGGGGGGTCGCTGGAGCTGAGAGGGGGGGGGAGGGGGGGGGGCTGCGCGCCATCTGTGGTAAAGTAGTTGGTTTATGACGACAAAACGGTTTAGAATCGACACACACTCTGAAGGGTTCGACTGGTGGCAGAGGTTGGGTGGTTTTTCGCCTCTCTCCTCTCTCTAGCATACATCAGAAGAGGGCGAGGACAACACACCACACACAAGAGGATGGGAGAAGATGAGGAGTGGAGAGAGAGGAGGAGAGGAGAGAGAGAGAGGGGAGACATAAGGCAATAGGGTGCTGTATAATCTCTCCCTCAGAGCAATCCACACAAAGGCATTACCGACTGGCCTAGAGGATTCCAATTATCCGACATTCTGGCCTACTCTAAAATGGGTCCCAAAAGGGTTCAGAGAGGGGAATAACGGTCCATGAAAAGGACTGAGGCTGGGTGAGGAGAGGGAAAGGCTGTGGGTGTGTCGGAGCCCTGGACGGCATATTGCTCAATTTGAGAATAAATGTGTTTACGGTTTGTCTTTGAGAGAGCGAGATTTCTCAAAAGATCTTGTGAACAACATGAGGCTCCAAGTGGGAGCCGGTTATAAATGAAACAGAAGCTGTCCATGTAGACAACGTTTTCATCCCTTGGTAAATGATCAAATGGGGGATTGTACGTGGAAAACGTGTCATTGTATGTTCAAAGCTTGATGACTTGCTTGAGCAAACGATCTCATTTGAACAAGCGTACAACATGAAAGAAAGTCACTATTGTCAAACTTTGCTACAATGTCAGTCCAATTAAGAAGAGATGAATGACTGAGGACCTAAGCGTCCGCACAGTCAGTAAAGAATACCGTTCGCTGACCATCACCTTTGAACTCGTCATCCAGACAGAACGCAGGGAATGTGCACACAAGCTAATTCCGTGGAATGCCCGCTGTCTTTGTACTGAACTAAAGCCTTTACTTGCTTCGAGTATCGCTGCTTTTTATAAGGCCTGTTTTCAAAAGAAAGAGTTGACATGCAACGTTAAATGAGACAAGGATTTGAAACACTTTCAATTGTTTCTGGAAAACGAGAATGTTTCCCTACTGATGGATTGAGACAGATTGACCTGCTCCGAAGAAAGCCGAACATTTAAATGTGATATTTTCGAATATAATGAACTGCAGGTCACTTAAAAATTTTAACTGGGCGGGGGGGAAAAACAATTCAAATTGTTATGTTAATGAATTCATGTTTAACATTTAATCGAGATTAGATTATTCTGAGTAAACTATTAAGGCATCGAAATATATGTTTTCATGTAGGCCTCATAGCCTGCACCACGACGGAGTTTTGACTTTAGTCTGAAAGCACTTCTTGAAAAGCGCCGTGACCAAATGCTTTTGTGCGCACAAACATTCTCGCTACTTGTTGTTTTCACATCAATCGTCGCGCATCCGTGCCACAGTCGCCTTTCAACTCGTTTCCTCTCGAGAATCTGCCAAATGGTGATCTAATGGCCACCACTACGAGTCGCCCCGCATGTGAGGACTACAGTCGTTAAGAACACCACACAGACGGAGAGCGTGAATCGAATTCAAAATCTTTGTATGCTGCAACTACATTAGGTAGGCCTGTAGCCCATAAAACCAAACCCCGTAATTATACGATTGTAATGTAGCCTATTCATTACCAACGTTAGCTCATCATCTAGGGTGGCGGTCTACCCCCGCGTCGATCCGTCGACAGACGGTCGTTGCTGGCAGCCACGGTGCAGCGAGCAGCACAGCACGGGCCAGAGAGGGAGAGAGGTAGACTGTGTGTGCGGCACAGCGAGTGCTCAGATCAACCGAATCGAGGATGCAGTCGACTCTATACATCCTCGCGGCATATAAAACCATCAAACTTTATAAACCAACCATCACTATAACGCACGAGTTTAAACCCGTAAAGACAATTTTTTTTAACTACAAGCGAGCGCACATTATTCATGGTGATGGTCATTACAAAATGCAACAATGGACACCTGTTATATTCTTGTTCCTAACTGTATCATTTGTGTCTTACTTTCACATAGCTAGAGATATACAGATAATACTTACGTCCGCTTGCTTAAGGACATTTCGTTGAATTTAAGCTATAATAGAATTATAAAGGGGAGTTTGGCGTTTCGCTGTGAGAAATAAGTACAATGAGGCGACGTTCTATAAGGGTCTGACCCTTTCGAACTCCTTGTTTGAGGTTATGGTGTTTAACGCATAATTCAACTCCGGGGGCTATTTTATATGTGGCTACAGTCAATTTCCATGGGTCTGACTTGTGTTATACGGTTGCAAATGAGACCACAAGTTGAAAGAGCGTGCATACCAACCCAATAAGTTTTCATATCAATAGTGTCTATAGGCCTTGACTCCTAATTCAGACCACATTCAACAATTTTATCAGTAGATTTATGAGAAGAAATTATACTACTTATCAGATTTGGAAATGTACATTATATATATAAGCATTTATATAATAAGATAGAGACCGAATTTGAAGGAGTAAACCGGATTGTAATGAAACTAAATAGCCTAGTCTATGGCGAAGGCTTAGCCTACAACTCGCAAAATCGCAACAGTCGAGCTTGTTTCGTAAAAATGGGGACATTATAAGGCCTGCTGTCTTGAACGTATTTTGCATAGCAAATACCTATAGGAAAAGGCCATGAATTTTGTGAAAGACCCCTGCCCATTTAAATCAATTTATATTCAAATGACGAGTGTGCGGACACAACTGTCAATATGCAAAGACGGGCATTGTTCTTTCACAAATGATTTCGCCGATAATGTAAATTTAGAAATGATGTGAACCAAACGTGCATTACAGCAGTCCGGTACATCTGAGCGTAAAATGAATGACTGAAGTCAGTTCGACATATCATTGCCTCTGTGAAAACAGCCTTTACGTACGGAAAAGAACTCTTCACCAGGTTAACGCATACCTAAACCCAAGCGCGTCGCTATCAACACAGCGACAAGAAATCCTGTATATACTGAATAAATGCAGAGGTTTGAGAGCGCTTTACATTACTACAACTGACACGGCAGGCGCCAAAGGAACAGCGCGTCGCGTAAAATCTCTCCGTGCGAGATGACTAGGACGATTCTACAGCCTACATTAACATCGCTGGATCACTGATCTAATGAGACAGACATTAACCGTGAGCGCGTCAAAAAACACTATCTACGTAACTGGACGATCTCGAACATTTTAAATGTATGCGTTTTGAATAAAGACAGACGTATGCCACTTACTTGGTATTTGTTGTGTTCCAGTAGATGGACTCTAGAATGAGCGCCCGGGACAAGTTCACCTTGCACGCGATAAACAAAACTCCAAAATAATATCTCCACATCGAGTCTCCCATTATTGCTGTCTCCTAGGAGTGTCACAATCCGTTTGAAAATGGTGTATGTCCCACAAAACACAACGGCCGAGCAAGGGAGGATCTGTAATAATTAAGCTCTATATCCCGGTCCAAAAGCGGAACAGGGCAAACAAAGCACAAAACGATTAAATGTCGAGCATCTCCAGAAAGAGACCTGCTCGCGACTTAGTCCCTTAACACGAGCTCCTCTCGAATACAAAACCGGAGGCGCACAACAGTTTTTCATTCAGCGGATGAGAGCGTTGATATTTTCCCTCAGCTTGTCGACTTGAGGATACATTCCTCTCAAAAGGGCGACCTGTGTCGCCGCCGGTGTCCACTTCCACGAGCGCGGACGCAATGTATAAATCCCCCGTTTGTTCGGTTCTCAGTAAGACAGCAATGCAGGTACCAATCCAAAGTGCGCGAGCTCCTCTCGTATAGCAGCAGGCAAAGAGAGATAGACCAGCTCGAGATATTCCCTTTTAGCTGATGAGCAAACTGGCAACAAAAATTAACTGTAGATGGTAGTAGGAAAATGAGGAAAAAACAATGACTTTGGATGAAAAAAATTAAAATGATCAAATATGAAAATGAAAGAAACCAAATCAACTCGAATGGAAGTTATCATGCTATAGGTCCCTTTCCGTAGCAAATGGGTTGCTGTAGTTGAATCCTGCAAATCCGAATGAAATGCTAGGCGAAAACATAGGGATGCTTGAATGCTGCGCCGAGTCCTGGATTGCAAGTAACTGCAAGTGACTGCGAGACGGAATATTTGGCAGAGCTTGTTTTACCGTGGCCCCGCCCACGTTGCTGCTCATTGGGCAGGTCGGCGAGAGTCAATAAGAATACTCCAGTCAATCAAACGGACCCGCTCGACAACTGGTTCAACTGCAAATAACCGTACGAACAAATTAAATAAAATTGGGAAAATCTAAGATAGTTTAATCACATTGTAGCCAATCAATCATGTAGGCTAGCCTATTGATGCTGGAATCATTTATTAGGCTAAAGAACGAATTAGCAGACAACTTTTAGTCCAATGTCCATCTATAACAAGGCAAAGGCTACAAAGCTTTTGGAGGCCGTTCATATTACTTAGTTTCTTGGCTAAACGTTTTCCATCAGTTATGGACAAGCGTAATACATCACAAAACGAAATCCATAACCTATTAGGCTAAACCAAAACTGACGACGCGGCTCTTCATAACGTGTGTATGTTGGACCACTAGACGACCATAGACTCGGTTCAATTACAATAACTACAAATGTGACGCAAGACGTTATTGTTTTGCGTGCTCTTATTATCAACAGAAAACAGAATCCGAACAATGAGAAGAAAGTCTTCAGATGATAGAGATGTTTCTGAAGATCCTCGAGGACTCGGAGATGGCTCGCGAGACATGTTTTACCAAAAGGCAACAGCGCACACTAGCGGAGAAAAGTACCACCGTTTGGGGTTTTTAAAAAATGTTCATAAACAGAAAAATACACTTATTTGTTTTTAAGCTATACCTATAGTATTGCTTGAGATCGATCCTCACTCCACGTTGATGATGATTCAAAGTAAAGTTTGTTAAGTATTTAGATTTAAACCCCAAAGCGAATAGCTGAGCTATCAGAACAAATCAGTCTAGGCCTAAATCAAAATAATACGTGCATGTTGAATTTATTGTTATTTTTTATTATGGTTATTATTGTAATCATAGGTTACTATTATGCATAGCATTTTAAAAATTACAAAATTATTTTATGGATGTATGCTAGTCGTTGAGGAAAACAAAGTCAAAACAACTAACGATATTAGAAACGCGCCTATTCGTTTAGACTTTTGGCTAATATAGGCCGATACAGGCTAGATCGTCTTTAAACTTTTTGTTGCAACGTTAATTTACCGTTTCTTTCAGTAACTAATTGGGTCCACAGATGCTTCTTTGATGAGCAATTCCAATCCACACACGCCTGCAAAGTAAACTGCAGGTGTGAGAAAAGAAGTGAGAGGTTTTCTCACTCTTCAATGGTTTAATTTAATCAGTGCGTATTTTGGAGTGCAATTGAGTATTGGGATGTTTGTTTGACTGATAATCAAAGAGGTGGTCGCACGGGAGAGATAATTTGGAGTCCGTGATTGCGGGTGCCGATCATCAACGCCGACAAGCAAACACGCAGGTTCAGGCAACAGTCGCGCAGCCTGTTATGTTTATTGGAGTTCAATATTAAATTACGCTCATTGAAATGAAAGATATCTTTGGCTACTCAACTTAAGAGGACAAAAACAAGTCACATTAAAACATGACTTTGCTTGACAACATATATTACACTCGAGAACACATTCCACCAATACGGTGCCTGAATGTAATCATTAATTGCTTTGGTCATCGCAAATTGACCAAAATTGAATGCGGGACCACAATCTAAAACTTGTTATCCTTCACTGACTCGCAACGGGTAAGTGTGATGCGGCCAGATAAGCGGCTGTTCTTCTTCAGTCGGCAGAGAGAAGGAAGCGACGAGTTCCGTAGTCTTAAAAATATCTCTTACCTTGCTAAAATAAGCCGTCAACGATCAGTATATTTACTTACGCACTTTTCTTGGGTATCAGTCCGAAAAGTCAAGTAGCAAACTATTAGGAGACTCCAAGTTTTCGCTGTTTATTATTGCCGATGCATGGAAAGTTTACATCCAGGCAGTGTGATATGGAAACGCTTGCAGAGGAGACAATTTATCACTATTCGAGTAACAAACTGTTAAGGAACCAACTGTATCACACAGTGTAACCTACACAGTCAAAAATATATAGCAAGGAAAATGATAATCCAGACACAATATTCGTGAAGTTAATAATAATAATAATAATAATAATAATAATGGCCTACTTACAGCTATAATAGGCAACTCTTAAATTCATGAAAAGCCCAAATCGGTATTTGGAATAATAACGCAACTGGCCTATAGTGATAACTATCTTAGCCTTCTCTAATATTAGTCTATTTTAATTGTCCGTATTTATGCGACAATTTTAGCAAGTAATTGGGATACAGTCTCTGGCTTCTTAATAATTAAAATATAAATATTGGATAGGCCTTCCCGAAAATCTCTTATAGACAGACTATTGGGTATTTTGTCTTGATACGTGAAGTCGATTCAAAGTTTGAGACAAATAAACTAAAAACTAAATAATTTCAGATGTTGCATAACCTTGCACTGTCTGAACACAGATTAAAAATACATATGCATGAATATTGATATAAATTGGAATGTTAGAGGGAAACACATCAATTTTTATGTAGTCTAGAGCCTATTGATTTCCAGTTTTATACCCATAATAAACTTTTTATCTCCACACCACGTAGAACAAATGAACGTCCTCCAGCAGCACTGAATTGTGACTTGTCTCCCTTGAAATATACACAAAGCAGCAAGTTTGACTTTGCACGGCTTGTTTCTCCGTTGTGGGATTGTGTTCAGTGATTTCACGTCCATAGGTGTCCACGGCGGCACGCGTGTTGTACAAGCTAGGCCAGTCTAATTTACGCGAACCTATTTCGTTTCAAGGATAGTTTTTATGAACTTCCAACTACAGCAACTATTGTATTCTTAAATGTTGAGCTATTTAACAATGCACAGGATGTTAATTGTCCAGATGACTAGGTCACTCTGTATTTTATTTGATTTTTTATTATTATTTTTAAAAAACGTTTTACGCTTCCACGTAATCGACGTAAAATTCCGCAATTTACATGAAAAAGTTCCATCATCGAACATATAGGGTAAGTCAAGTACGTGCGTAGATCATTGCTGTCAGGACCCTCTTTCATGGCGGTCCAACTTCACTTAGCTGTGAGAAACACCTTTACGATGGTGTCAATTTACCCTTCCCTTTTTTCTAAAGAAGTCTGAAGTAGCTTACTACATAAGGTTTTGTGTTCCTGACATTGATCAATTGCGTCAGTGGATCGCGGGAGCAGATAATAGGTTCTGCTTGTTGCGTTGGGTAATAAGGTGATGACTTGCTCGGGATGTTGCAAACATCTCGTTTCACACTCTCATTTCGGTCTGACCGGACAGGTTAGCTGGTAAAATGACTCGAATGCGTCTTGCGTAAGCTGTGAAGGATGGCACCTGGGAGGAAATGAAGTATTCGGGTAATTACGTTTTAGAACCACAATTTACATCCATTTAGTTTAACAGGCAAGTCTATTCTTTGTTGCTTTATTGAATTCCTGATTTAGCTGACCAAAAGCTCACATTAATTTAGAGACTTATTAAAACGTTATAATTTTGTTTCAATTACATATGTCTAAGAATAAAATAAAAAGGAAAGTATTTCACTGAAGGCAGAAACAGATGCATGGTAGCATTCAAGGGATTTATTGGTGAATTTTTCAGTCCCCATCAACAACTGGGGCAAATAACCACAAGACAAATCTCACATAGTTGAAAACCTTTTAAACCCACCTGAGGTCAGACAGTCGTTCAAATCATGCGCGCACACGCACACACCCCACCCCTCTCTCCCACACGCACACACACACACACACGTTCCCACACACATTCCCACACACGCAAATACATACAGACTGCAGACCTCAACGCAAAGCTAGTCAATCTTACCTGAACTTGGACATCCTTTAACGAACAATAGTTATTTGCGAGGGACCTTTCAATAGGAACCTTTCAAGAGGAACCTTTCAAGAGGTGGAACTAATTAAAGGGGACAAAGGGATCTGCGGCAGGATTCGCTCCTCGTGGATAATCATCGTTTTCTGTTGTTGTTACCACGTGTGGACTCATGTCACATTATCTCACAGAACATCACAGCGAGTCTAGTATTACATCATACAGGAAACGTTTCCCCGCCCCCTCCCTCCCACCTCTGAACAGTTCTGCCAATCAAAAGGGACACACTTCGTGCTGGATGGTTCAGTCCGTTACTCTGGGCCGGTTTGGGAGTGGGTCTGGGTTCACGTCTGTGCGGCAGGGACAGGTCTGTGTTGGCATGCAGAGATGGTTTACTGAACGACAGACGTACGTCGTCTAAATGTTTGGGGGGAACTGGGCAGGTTGGAAAAGAAGGGTGGTCGAAGACACAAACCTGTCAGCTGGACCGGAGACAACTGCACTAACTGTAACCCTTCCGGTCTCTCTTTCACACACACACACACACACGCACGCATGCACACGCACACACACACACACACACACACACACGCATGCACGCACACACACACACACACACACGCACACACACACACACACACGCGCACACACACACACACGCATGCACGCACACACACGCGCACACACACACACACAAGACATAGACGCGTGCGCACAGCAGTGAACACCTGGCCCACTCTCAAACTGCCATGCAGACTCACGTATAAGCCAGTGCTTCACTCACATAACGGGGGGTCTGTAACCTAGCCTGCTGTTTAAAAACAATCTGCTAAAGAGAGATGGCAGACACTCGCTCACGGGACCAAAGACCTACAGAGTCAGGGGGAGGGGAGGGGAGGGGGGGGGGGGGGACAGCATTCTACACGACAATTCAAAAATGTCTTTAAAAATGAAAATAACCCCCCCCCCAACCCAAAAAAGCACAAACAATAGTCTTTAGAGAGGAAGGTGGGGCAGGGTGGAGCCAGTCAGGTGTGTGGAGGATGACAGGTGAGCCAAGAGTCTCTCCTCCTCTCTGAGGCCAGGGCTGGGCAGGGTCCGCTGGGGAGGAGAGGGGCTCAGTGGGACAGAGAGAGACAGAGAGAGAGAACAGAGAGAGAGAACAGAGAGAGAGAGAACAGAGAGAGAGAGAGAGACAGATAGAGCAATGCACGGTGCCTTTTCATCCAGGCGACCCATTTTTCTGTTGTTTTTTTTTCCTTGGCCCATCCTTTCAACGTGAAGCTAGCATTCCAGAGAGGAGGAGGAGGAGGAGGAGAGCTGGGGGGGCAGGAGGGAGGAGGCGACAGGAGGAGTGTCATTCGGTGGCCTTGAGGGAGAAGGAGAGCTTGGGACGGGACTTGCCCTTGCCCAGAATCATCTTCTGCTCCTCCTTCTGTTGCCGCTGCCGGTCCTGTTCCAGCTTCATACGCTCCTCGTGGATCTTCCTCTGCTCCTCCACGATGCGCAGCTGCTCCTCCGCCTGGACGCGCACACACACACACGCACACACACATACATGCATACACACGCACGCACACAGACAGACACACGCACATGTGCACGCACACACATGCACGCACACAACACACACAAACAGACACACACACACACACACAAATACAGACACACAACACAAACAGGGTCAGACCAGGATAGAAGGCTAAAACCACAGGTTGAATGTGGATTTGTAAACAGGTTCATGATAGCATGTGATCCTTAAAATCCCCCCTGTAACTCTAACGCTGCACCTCCCTCTTCACCCTGAGCCTACATCATACTGACTGAAGTTATGAAGACAAACGTGGACTAGGCCTGCTGTGTGACAGGACACCGGCTAACCCACCCGTGTGCACCTCATGACCAACCACCTTATTAGCTTGCCTGTTTCTGTTGCTCTGCCTGTTTACTGCTAGCCTGACCAAGGCCAACTGAAATAAACACTGCAGTAAACACGGCGTCACAGACCAGACTGAGGCAGGAGACAGGAGTCTAAACAGTCCACTGTTATTGGCTGATGATAACTATCGCTGCCCGCTCTTTCAATGGAATTAGTTCCTTGCCAGGGTGGCAACGTTGCCACGAATTGGACGTCACCACCTTGAATCTGATGACTAATCTGACCAGTTGCTTTTATGTTGGAACCATGTTGGCCAGAGCTCAACAGAAACAATAACAGAGGAGGCATGTAAGCTTAGTGTGCTAACAGTGATGTGGATGTACAGGGGGTGTGTGTTTGTCTGTGTGTGCAGGGTGTATATAGAGGGTGTGCGTGTGCAGGGTGTATATAAAGGGTGTGTGTGTGCGTGTGTGTGCATGCGTGCAGGGCGTACAGAGAGAAAGGGTGTGTGTGTGCATGTGTGTGTGTGTGTGTGCAGGGCGTACAGAGAGAAAGGGTGTGTGTGTGCATGTGTGTGTGTGCAGGGCGTACAGAGAGAAAGGGTGTGTGTGTGTGTGTGCGTGCGTGCATGTGACCCACCAGCTTGGCCTGAGCGTCTGCGATCTTGCGGTTATTCTCCTCCAGGATTTTCTCCAGCTCCTCCCGTTTGGATTTCTCTTCCTCCTAGACGGGCGACACGATGGCATGTTAGCGCACGCACAGGCTCCGGTCACCCAGCGCCCTGCACTCACACACACGCGCTTGCACACACAGGCTAACCCTCATTTAACACACACACACACAGGCTAACCCTCATTTAACACACACACACACGCACACACACACACCACTCGCCTCTCTGCTAAGACAGAGGAGTTAAAACACGGCTCCCGATCGTGTTTTGACCTCATGTTCGCATACTTGGCAGTCAACCGAAAACACTCACAAAATAGACCACAAAAAAAGGTGAAATCCCCGATTTTCTCCCTTTACAGGTGTCAAAAACCCTCCCACAGAACGTCTCCGACCCAGGATCTGCCTTGTGTCAGTCACTACTTCATACTTCAAAGGGAACCACACTCATCACAGTTCAATTCAGATAGAGAAGAACACATACAAAAGACACAACACATTCTAAAAAAAAAATCAATCGCCTCTTTTCTTTTCCCCCTCTTATCATCATAATCATCATCAACAAGAATAAGAGTAAAAAGGATACAAAAAAAAGGAGTGAATAGTTTTGGCTCACCAATGCACGCATACCTACGCATTTTCCTTGCCTGTGTACCTACACAACTGGTGAAAGCATTCGGCATTACAACGGATGAATATTTACTGTCTCGTCCCGAGGGTGTCTCCCCTGCAGAGACAGAAGGGCTCCTGGGGTGGGTAGGTAGGTAGGTGGGTAGGTAGGTAGGGGAGTACCGCAGCCTTCCTCTTTAAAACTGAATCTCTGCGTACAGCTTTAGACTGTGCCCCCGGCTTGGGCACTTTAAGAGCCTCACTCGATACAGTTCAGAGGGGGGCATGTGGTAGCAGAGTACAGTAGAGTACAGTAGAGTACACAGAGCTGGAGGGGGGGAGGGGTGGGGGTTGGGGACAGTTCACAAGCCAGGTGATCAGGGCCAGTTCAGGTGTCAAATGTGAAGTCGGATGTTAAAACAAACCTGTGTCCAAAACTTCCAAAATAAACAACAAGAAAACAATAAATAACCCATGAAGGTTTTGGCAGCCCTATGGAGAAGCAGGCGTGAGGTCATGACATGATTACACTTGTTCCTAAAAAAAAGTGTTAGTTGAGGAAAAAAAAAGAAAAAAAAAAGAATATTATATATGTGTATATATATATAAAAGACAATCAGGGTTAAGAGACAAGGGTTAGACCGCAGATTGTTGACCTTTTCAAACAGGAAACAGGAAATGAAGGTCCATCATTGTTATGTATCCCAGAGCGGATGCCATCTAATGGAAGTTTCTCAAAACAAGGATTATTAGCAGGGAAGAGAGGTGGGGGTGGTAACAGAAGATGACTTGGGCAACACTACACTGTGTAACTGTAAACTGGCCATGCAGCCATCATGGGGTGGGGGGTGGGGGGGGGTGCAGTCAGGTGACTGGTCTAACTGATGGCCACTGTGTCCTCTGGGCGGTCCTACTGCAGGATCTGCATGGGGCTGTCTGGACTGTGTGGGGGCTGTGTCTGAACTGTGTGGGGGCTGTGTCTGAACTGTGTGAGGGCTTTGCTTGGGCTGTGTGGGGCCTGTGTCTGGGCTCTAGGGGCTGTGTCTGGGCTGTGTCTGGGCTGTGTCTGGGCTGTGTCTGGGCTGTGTCTGCGCTGTGTCTGCGCTGTGTCTGCGCTGTGTCTGGGCGGTAGGGGCTGTGTCTGGGCTGTGTCTGGGCTGTGTCTGGGCTGTGACAAGGCTGTGCCTGCGCTGTGTCTGGGCTGTAGGGGCTGTGTCTGGGCTGTGACAAGGCTGTGACAAGGCTGTGACAAGGCTGTGACAAGGCTGTGACAAGGCTGTGTCTGGGCTGTGTCTGGGCTGTGCCTGCGCTGTAGGGGCTGTGTCTGGGCTGTGACAAGGCTGTGTCTGCGCTGTAGGGGCTGTAGGGGCTGTGTCTGGGCTGTGTCTGCACTGTAGGGGCTGCGGCGCGGCAAGGGCACATTTCTCACCCGATTAGTACCGAGCCACCGGGTGGCCCAGAGAGAGTCGGGGTCGCTGGGCATCAGCACCACTCATTCACAGAATATTAGAGCTGTAGCATAAACAATGACAGGGTCGTCCTGCCTTTCTTTAACGAAGCATGGAGGGGTGGAGGGAGGGGGGAGCTGAAGACTAGACTCCATTCTCAGAGAAGGGCTGGGGGGAGGGGAGGGGTTGCTAGGCCTTGTCTGAAACAAAAGAAAACTCTGTTGGGGATCAATTGGGACTTATTCAGGACTACTGGGTCGAAGTAATCTGGTGCTTCTAGAGGTAACCTAAACTGATCGTGTTAGGTGTCAACTTACAAACTCGCTCGGAGAGAAGAGTTCATGAGAAAGAAGAAAATATAGATCATTCTGATAAGCAGTGAATGTACGGGTAAATAACGGAGAAATGATGATAAGCATGAGGCCAGTAAGTCGTTCAACTCGGCCATGGCAAAAGCCTCACCATGTGTGTCCCCTGCCAGACCACTGACGTAGCCCGCAAGAGGCCAACAATCAATTACGTCTGACATCTTCTAGCCAAGTATCAGCTACATGGCACAGTTACTGCAGACGGTGCTTAAACCTTGCGGTTTCTGACCAAACCCACTCCACACCCCAGCTACTCTCTCCAAACCCCAGCTACCCTCTCCATACCCCAGCTACCCTCTGTTAACCCCAGCTAGCCTCTCCAAACCCCAGCTACCCTCTCCAAACCCCAGCTACCCTCTGTTAACCCCAGCTACCCTCTCCATACCCCAGCTACCCTCTCCATACCCCAGCAACCTTGTCCCCCATGCGGTGAGCCTTGTGCCACGTCCTGGTATTGGGGTCTTTCTAGACGGGGAGGAGGGCCATCGCACATGCCAACCTGAGCGGGCGGACAGCGGTGGGGGGGGTCAGTGGGAGCGAGGGGGGAGAGGGGGGGGGGTTCAGGAAGGGAGGGGGTTTTCCCTGCGTTCCAAACGACCGAGCGTTACCTCTCGGGCCTTCTGGGCGGAGAGCTCTGCTTGCCGCTGGCGCTCCAGCTCCTCCAGCAGCTGGCGCTCCATGATGCGCTTGGCTTCCTCCACGCGGCGCAGGACCTCGCGCTCAATCTCGTCCTTGCGTTTCTCCAGCTCCTCCTCCACGCGCTTGGCCACCAGCTCCTCCACCCGCCGCGCCGTCTCCTCCTCTATCAGCTTCTCCTCGATCTCCAGCTGCCGACTGTGGGGGAGGAGGAGGAGGGAGAGGAGGGGGAGGAGGAGGGGGAGCGGGAGGAGGGGGAGGAGAATGAGAAGGGGGAGCGGGAGGAGGGGGGAGGAGGGGAGGAGGGGGAGGAGGGGAGCGGAGGAGGAGGGGGAGCGGGAGGAGGGAGCGGGAGGAGGGGGAGGAGCGGGAGGAGGAGGAGCGGGAGACCATAGGGTTAGAGGAGGCACTAGGGTGGAGCAATAGGACACAAGTCCAAACAACAGACTACATTTGTTTAGGTGGTTTGGAAGGGGAAAGGATGAGTGCTTCCAGGCCAGACCTGGACAAGAAGAGTTGGCAGGAGGGGGGGTTTTGTGACGCCTTTACATGATCCCCCCCCCTTGACCCTCCAAACCCGACTTCAGAGGAAGTGAGCTTGTCCAGAGTGCAGCCTGTCAGGGGGACTGGAAGGTAAAGAAAGGCAGGTGTGTGTGTGTGTGTGTGTGTGTGTGTGTGTGTGTGTGTGTGAGATGTGGGGGTAGTCAGAGAGGACATCCTGTTTACTATCCCACTTCTTTCAAACCTACGGAATATGCTATCTTTACACCTAAAACAGGATATAAGCATGAACTGTACGTGTGCGGTAAGCGAAGTGAACGGGAAACAGAGGATGAGATGGGCCGGAGCGCCACATGTCTGCACTGCTTTGACATCTTTCGGCGGGTCGCAAGGGAAACCTGAGGCCTCTCTGACCATTATCTCAGTCTTGTGTCTTTTCATGTCTGGGGTCTAGGGAGCCGGTTGGGAGGCCCTCAGGGGACAAGCTGTCCCTATAGGCAGCTGCTGTGGCAGTGCGTCCTGCACAGGTGTGACACATCGCTGTGGAGATCAAGTGTCTGGTCCTCAGGTCATGGACATGGAGAGACACAATAACAGCTCACCCCCTGTCTCGACCTCACACTTTCTACCCCCGTAAACAACAGAGGAGACGGTGACTGTGGGGGGGTGAAGTTCCCCGGGGCGGTCGAGGCAGGAAGCGAAGCCACGAACGACAAGAATGGAAATCCGACTGCGGTTTGACCAACTGTCAACACAGCCACTTTACAAACTGTCTCCTGTAACTGACCACTCAAATGTAATGCATATCTTCATATGCATTACAGGCCATGTTTCGCCAAGCACAGACAGGGCAGGAATAATAACCTACACTTTTGTGGATTTTTGTATTAATATTGACAAAAGCTCGTCAATATAAGGTCAATCTTACATCATGAACTCAGATCTTGGCTAGCTGAGTAGAGCAGTAGGCGGGTTCAGGTAGACCTGTGCTGAACCTGCTGACGTCAGGATGGCCAAGCTAATCACACACTTACTGTTAGCTACCGTTAGCTACGCTACGCTACGCTAGTGCAGCGGTGTGGCTAAATTAGCAAGCGAGCAAGACATAAGGCTTGCTCTACTGACTAACATAAGAGTCCAAAATCATTCTAACACGCACCGTCAACCTTTCTGACAGGCGGACAGCGTCAACCTTGCTGCGAAGGGTTTGACTGTGAAGTGTGCGGAGCGTCTCTGTGCCTGGGGCCCGTGGCAGGCTTAATGTCTGGCTGGCTAGGTGCCTAGCTAGGTGCTAGCTGCTTTGGTCAACGCCGAAAGGGGACATTGTCCTAGCAATGCTAACTGGCTCGCTAAGCTACTGTAGCTGTGCATTTGTGACCATGAAACTCACATTTTCCTCTGCCTTTCCATCTCTGCCCTCTTCTCCTCCTCCTCTTTTTTCTGTTTCTCGTCCAAGGCGCTTCTCTTGCTCAATGTCCTGCCGAAAATATCAATTCTCTCTGGCGGTGAAGCAGCCTTCTCTCTCTCCCTGCGGGACGAGGCTGTGGTTGACCGGGAACGAGAGCGCGATTCTCTGCGTCTGTTCCTTTTCGATTCACGGGACTTGGACCGCTTCTTGGCCCGCTCCTTGTCTCTAGACCTTGACCGAGACCGGCTTCGTTTTTTGCTGTGCTTGTTGCTTTTGGAGTGTTTGGAGCGGGACGAACTGCGACTCCTCGAGCGACCCATGGCCACCTCCTGTAGACGAGCGCTCAGCAGCTAACTGGACTCTACTGAAGACGACTGCGAAGTTTGAATAGGATCGTGCTGCGTCTACACGCTGCTTAAACTCACAACCTGCAGAGTACCTTCAAATCGATGTGCTAAAACACTCGTAAGCCTGAAAAATAATCATTCAAACGTGGTTATTATTCTGCTCTGACAACTTGCAATGCAAAAAGCAAGATGGCGACGTATTCCTTTTTCCCAGCATGCAATTCGAATCGGACTTCTCCGGCTAAACTCGGGATGTTTAGTTAACGATGTTGCTCCTATGGAATCGATCATTACAAAGTTGAAGGCTACAAACCTCCATATTGTCAAACAATTACCACCAGAATACTGTTTTAAATAGCAATTTCCGGACTAGGTTAGTCATACCGACGTATGTTACATGTTATATTGACGTATGATAAGTTGTGACTGTGTCCTGTGCCTGTAATAACATATGGGAAAATAGCCTATGAAGCATTCCTACATCGCCTTAAATCACATGCAACAGGCGACAGCAGGCTTACATATATGCGGAGCCTAAATATATCCAAGTCTAATCATATATTTCATTGTTATCACAGGCTACAAGGTTTGATCTGCAGTCATTTCTTGGATGTCTAGCCCCATGACAGAATAATCAAGCAAATTGACTTGACAATGACACAATCTCACAGAGGAGATAACTATCTAAATCTGTCAAAATGAGGCCATTGTGATTACGCTTCGGAGCGCTCCACTAAAAATACCCGGCATGGTTATTTTTAAAAGAGTGACTGTGCCACAAAGGTCACGATGTAAGAGCTAAAAATGAAAGTGCTCCAGCAACAGTTGGTTGTTTACCCGCTGTTTCGAAAATCACATCAGTCCGTGTCTAATCTAGAAAGGCCTTGACCTGTTTTCATTGAATCATAGCAGCAGGATCTTACATCACAGGGGTAAACACAGCATTTTTAGTCAGGGCATCGAGTACCCTTTTCTACAGCTTCGTGGGGTTGGAAACAAAATGTCACAATCACTGAACTACCCTGGGAGGATGCAACTGTCTCCCCCATTAAAAAGTCTTGTCATGATGAGGAGCACACATTTCCTGTCTGACTTAGAAGCAGTGATCACTGGTGTCTCCTGAAATACAGATAGGAAACACGTATGAACAGCTCCAAGAGCACCTTTTCCCAGGTACAGCCTCGCATCTTTACTCCAGCTCTCAGCTCCACCGCCAGCAACTTCATTTCCCGTAACTTGTTTTTTGAAATCGCTCCTGAGAGTAAGGGTCCCACACGTGAGAGGGATCTGCATTAGATAAAGTCTGAGGAAGCCTTGTATTTCCCCCCCCAAAGTCTTTCATTACAGTTTGACAGTCGAAGACATGTGCCTATAAACCCATTTGATGAATAATGGAAAGCGTCACATTCAAAATACAGGGACTGTTGACTTGTTTCCATGTGCAGGTGATGAAACGGAAGCGATGCTGTAGGCGTGAGGGAGTCTGTAAAGCTCGTGGTTTGTTTTGGCGGGAGGTTGTGGTCTGAATAGGTACGGGACTGGGGGGAGAAACCTCAGAGGATGTTTAGGGAGGTCTGGGGTTTTGCGTTTCACTAATCCTGCCTACGAGGTCTAAGCTCCCTTTGAGAGGATGGCTGTTAGAAGATGATCTCCGACGATACAATTGCGGCTTGTTAATAATAGGATTGACATGTTGGGGAGGATGGCTTCGGCGTGTGATTTAAGGTGCGTGGGTGACGCGACAGACCTGCTTTTCACTTTGAAATATGTAATTACACCATCACATCTGACAAGGTGGCCGATCGTTTGGCTGAGTGATTGATAGTTCCCAAATCATTAGCGTAACAATCCATCGAAAAACGTCATGTACCTGTTTTTTTTTGCATCTTTCCTTTGTATCTACCTGCAGGTTCTGTCAGTCTGTGTGTGCCAGAGTTTGTCATCGGCATAGCAACAGAAGATGTTGCAAAAAAGCACATGTCATACTTTGGCAAACATTCTGCCCTGCATAACACTCTCATTACTGAGATCAATAGCGAGTCTCTTCCGTAATCATCTCCGTAACCTCTCGACGCCACGAACCTCCTGAGTTAATCAACAAAAAAAAAACCTCCAACCCTTTCACGTGCGTGATCAAAGTTGGCCTTCTCCTTTCACGGCCACTTTTCAGGTCTTCGACCCTGCCCTGTGGAGCTCTTCAGAGGGAGAGAAACGCTTAACAAACACAGGATCTCTCTTTTAAAAAGCCCCGGCGCTTTGTCACATTGTCATGTTGATGTCTCTGGGGCAGAGGGATAAAGAGCCATTGAGAGGGAGGCCTGAAAGCCAGCTTTTACCCCTTCTCTCCCTGAATGAGGGTGGTTCTCTTGCCCTGCGGGCTGAGGGTGTGAGGGGCAAGGGAGAGAGGGAGGCGGCGGATGGAGGAGAGATAGGAGAAGGGCTGGAGGGATGAGGAGGAGGAGACGGGAGGGTGGTGGTGGGAGTTGGAGAGCTCAGTGGACTGATCAGTCGTGGTGAGTGATTCCCTGAGGTGTCCCAGGGGGCAGGGACCTGACAGGGGCCTCAACCTCATCCTGGGGACTAGGGAGTGAGGGGCCACACACCAGCGACCGGGATGAAATGATCAACTCTTACACTGGCTCTCTCTCTTTAGCTTGCTTTTCCTCTCGTCCTTCCTCTTCCTTTCAGTCTCCCAACAACAAGAGGCAATTAACAGCTTGCCTGAACCAGCTCAGCCGGTGAAATAGCTCTCTCTCTCTCTCTCTCTCTCTCTCTCTCTCTCTCTGTCTCTCTCTCTCTCTCTCTGTCTCTCTATCTCTCCCTCCCTTTCTCTTTCTCTGCCTCTCTATGTCTCTTTCTGTATCGCTCCCTCTCCCCCCCTCTCTCTCTCTCTCTCTCTCCCTCTCTCTCTCTCTCTCTCTCTACCTCTCCCTCTCTCTCTCCCTCTCCCTCGCCCTCTCCCTCCTCCCTCTCCCTCTCTCCCTCTCTCTCCTCTCTCTCCTCTCCTCTCCCTCCTCTCTCTCTCCTCTCCTCTCCCTCTCTCTCTCTCTCTCTCTCTTCTCTTCTCTCTCTCCTCCCTCTCTCCTCTCCCTCTCTCCTCTCTCCCTCTCTCCCTCTCCTCCCTCTCCCTCTCTCTCCCTCTCTCCCTCTCTCTCTCTCTCTCTCTCTCTCTCCCATATTCACTCTTCTGATACTTCCTTCTTCCCTCTCCATGTAAACCAGGCTGTAATTAGACTGTGTCAAAGAAGCCCTGTTAAAGCTCAGAGTATAAAGACAAGAGGACTCTACATTATCCATCCTTCTGATCAGAGGGTTATAATAGTGCAGCCCTGTGGCCAGTGTCCCTTCTGTGGGCCAATCACTCCATCAACTCCTCCAAAGAACCAACGCCCACCATTGATCCAGTCCAAATCGCAGACATCTCTAACGTCCCCATTCAACGTCAAAACTATATGTCTTAGGTCTGCTCGAAAGATGTCTTTTTCTTTTCCCGTCAAGGTCACCCACCCACCAGAGACATGCGGGCCCTGCGTCTGTCCCCATGTGACGACTGCGTCCCCTTTCTTCAAAGGAAGACGTGATTATGTGACAGAGGAGCCTCACAGGAGCCCCTGCCACAAAGGATTGTGGGGGACGGAGTCTGTCACCGCCGTATATACCTGACTCGCGGTGGTCAGCGATGAGGATCGAGTGTCCCGAGACTGGCGACTTGACAGGCCGAATAACCGGGGTCAGGGGTCAGGTCTGAAGGAGGGGGGGGGGGGGGCGTGAAACCTGAGCTGGGTTAAGCTCCTGTTTCTGTCTTCATGGAGATGCACGCTTCGCCCGTCTTCACCAAGCGCACCCCAAGGGTCTTAGACTGGAGACAATAGGACAAAGGTAAAGCGAAAGAAGGAGGAGTTCGCTGGTGAAATTAAAATCCGCACCATCAACAAGGAGGAGCGAGTGTGTGGTTTCAGGGCTGCTTTGTGAGGGGAGCAGACCTGACAGGTGTGTGTATTATCCTCAGTGTCAGTGTAGGAGCAACATGGATTCTGGATGCATTCTGGAGGTTGCATTCAAAGACAGAATAGCAGTGAGTGAGTGAGAGAGAGGGAAAATGTTGAGTTGGACGAGTGTGCCATCCTCTGTGTGCTATTGGCAGGTCTTTTGTATGAGGGGAATGAGATTTACCCCTTTGGCTCTTTCATCTCTCCTGGCTTTCTTCTCATGTTTTCTCCCGCTGTGTTCCTTGAGAGAGAGCGTGCTGCTTTATCGCGATTTCGGAAAGTGTTTACGTATGAGACTGTGTTTGGGTATGAGTGTGTGTGTGAGTGTGTGTGTGTGTGTGTGTGTGTCTCAGCATGGAAAAGGAGAGCTCCTGAGAAACTACAAACAGGAAGACAGACACATCTATCATGGGTGCAAAATCCCTCCCTCCAGCTGCCGCACACACACACACACGCACGCACGCACACACATTAACCACAACATGTTCTATCCACAGTAACAATGGCCCTTTCCTGTTGGGTTAGAGTCCCAGTGACAGAATGAATAAGGCTGTCAAGTGTGTGAAAACTCCAGACCTGAAGAAAAAGGAAGAGGCCAAATCTTTGCTCAACAATCTGCCATCACTCAAAAAGGCTTTCAGCGAGAAGGGCACGCAATCAAGCGCTCGCTCACAGCCAATCTCTTCAGTGCATCTCTTCAGTCAACACTCCTCCCGATGACACGACTCGCACCGGGCGAGAAGCGCTCGCTTGCTTCTGAATACGAGCGCGGCACAGCAGACACCCCGAGGCTTTAGACGAGCACAAGCCGGAACGCCGTCCGTTCACAGGGACAGATATGAACTTGGCCAATGTCGTGACTGTATACTGTGTTCCCTTCAGTGTTATTTAGGTTGGCCTCCGGTGTAAAGGCCAGCGGGACGTTCCTACCTGGGTTCAGCAGAAGTTGTGCTGTCAAGCTGGTTACTTTGGCAGGTTGGCACCGTGCCTGTAGACACACAGCCTTTTGAAACGACCCCGAAGTTAAAACAACCACATTCCCCCCTCAGTGAACCTGAATCAGGACCTGATCACGCCCAGGAGAGGTGACGGGCAAGGTGTTCCTCGTCCGAGGGGCAGTGGGGTGACAGAGGGGCGCAGCTGGGGTGCAGACATGCACCCCTCCCAGGGGTGCCCGCGTTCAAATCCCTCTCTCAGCGGCAGCTGGGGTTCTCCCAGGGTGACTGTGGAGGGGGGGTGGGGTCAGCGTTGGGGGCGGGGCTCAGGGCGTGACTGGGGTGAGCGGGACGTTTTTGTGCGAGCTGATCACGTTAGCTTTCATTAGCGTGTCTCCATTGGCGAGCATGGAGATGAGGGCTAGGCTAATTTCACAGCTTGTTTGTCAGGGTTGGCCCACTCAAAGAGGGGGACGGGGGCCGGGGGGTGGGGAGGGGGGCTCACTGGGATCCCCACAGGGGGGAGAGGCTCACACATGGACTCAGCAGGGGGATCCCCCCCCCTCCTCCCTCCTTCCTTGTTTTCTTTCTCTCTTTCTCCTCCCCCCATCTGCTCAGCTAAACCAAAGCTTCTAGCTTCCCTGATCTGCAACTTTCTTCCACGTTTGTTATTCTGCGATTTGTCGGTTTGTCAGCGTCTGCTGACATTCTGTCCGTCCTTGTATGTCCGTATGTCCGTCCTTGTGCCCAGTCCTAGTTTACTCCGCCCTGTCTTTGCGAACGCGTACGTGAGACAACCCTGAGAAAGGAGGAGAAGAGAGACGTCTGAACTCTGACCGTCTGCGGAGATGATTGCAGGGAGTCTTTGAAGTCTTCAAAACCAGTCTCTCTGAAGTTTAACGAATAAAGAAAACTCTGGGTGCTACATGATCAGTTGTGGTTCTCTTAAGAGTGATTTCAGGATCACTCGTACAGAGGGTTCAGATCCTAACACACTCTTCCACCCCCTTCCCCCCTCTCTTCAAAAGTTTCCTCTCTTCAAGGGGTTAAAAGTTTTCACAAAAAGCCTCCGGGACGTCCCTTCCCACCCCACCCTGCCAGCCCCCCTCCCTGGAGCGACCCCGCCCGCCCGCCCGACCCCCCACCCCACCCCTCCTCCACCTCTTCGGCCCTGTTCTTTGACTGATGTCCACATTAAACGGAAGTGTGTGATTGATCCATCATATCCATCACTCTGTCTGTCACAGGCACTGTAGGGTGTCATCCCTCTTTCCCTTTGAGCAACATTCCGATCCTTTTGTGTACACGTGTGTGTGTGTGTGTGTTTGCGTACCACACCCACACAGACATGTGGGGAGTGTGACAAATCTAATTTAACCATCATCGACGATGGTAATCTAATATCTTCTACATATGCGGGCGACTGTTGTGCCTGACCCCATATGTCCAAGCTGAGGGTGAAAGCGGGGGTCTTCTTGCACGTGTCAAATACAATCTAGATGTCACACATGCTAAACAGACCCTCTCTCTCTCTCTCTCTCTGTGTTTCTCTCATCCATCTCCTTGACAGAGACAGAAACAGTAGCCTCCCAGAGCGCTGGCCCCGGCCCCGCTCCGAGCCGTGGGAGGGCCAGTCTGCGATGTGTGGAGGCCCTTGTCTGGAGGCTGAAGCCTGGTCCACAGTGCTCAGGACACCCCGCCATCAGGTGACCTGCGAACGCCCCGCTCCGAGCTAAACTCGTTTGTCTTCTGCAGATATCAGGGTGATAGCCAGGTGTGGGAGGGGGGAGGGGGGGGGGTCGGTGGAGGTGGAGAGGCGGAGAAGGGGTGGAAGGTTGAAGGGCTGGGGGCATTTGAGGAGCGGAGGGGGTTAAGGAGTGAAGGGGTGGAAAGAGTGAAAGGGGTGTAGGAGATGAGGGGTGGAAGGTTCGAGGGGGTGGGGCGGAGTGGAGGGGTGGAAGGGGGGAGGGGTGGAGCGGGGTGGCGTAGTGGAGGGATGGAGAGTCTGGTCCATCTGGACACAGCTAGGTACAGGTGATGTAGGACATAGAGGACTGAACATCTTGCTTTCTTTTCTAAGATCTCCACCAGCAGAACTGCCAAAAGCTTCAAGTCAAATCACACACATATTTCACATATTCACATATTTTAATACTACTGTTAATGTTTTTTACTGTAGGGTTTGCCATGTAGTTACAAGGTTATTAAAGCAAACTTAATGTAAAGTGGAAAGTATATTTATTTTATGAAAACTATTTCTGACCAGTTCTCATTCAGAAACTCCTTTTCTTTCACCGTCGGACAAGAACACTTTCATCTGTGTCTCTATTCCACCTACCTTCCCCACACATCGCTGCTAGATCTTATGGGAGACCCAGATCACCCTTAAAAACAGAGCATGAAAGGGAAACACGCTCTTAAACAATAGGCTCCAACGGGCCTCCGCCCTAATCCTGTTTCAATATGGCAGCCGCTCTGTAACACAGGTCTGGATGTGGTTCGGCCCCCCTCAGATGAAACTGTAAAAAGATTCCCGCCTCTCAGGGGGGCTGCTAAACTTAAACAACCTTTGACCTGGAACTTCCACCCTCAAACCTCCAGTCATAAAGCTGGATCACGGCAGGCCAGTAAAGATGGTTAATTGGCAACAGGCAGCAGTAAGAGGGGAGATCAGGAGACTGAAGGAACCAAGGCTTCAAATGTTGATGTGGGGGCAGTGTAAGAGATGGGTGGTGGTAGAGATGGGTGGTGTTTGAGATGGGTGGTGGTAGAGATGGGCTGTATTAGAGTTGGGCTGTGTTACAGTTGGGCTGTGTTAGAGATGGGTGGGGTTAGAGATGGGCTGTTTTGGAGATGGGTGGTGCAACAGATGGTTTTCCATGTGGAACCGACACTGTAGATGCTGTGGATGCTTTCTCAGCTCTGCCGTAGCGATTTACGCTTCTGTGCTCCGCTGAGTTTGGAGAGGCCAGACGCCAAGTTTGCAGAGAAGCGTTCATGTTTGTCCTTGAAGGGATGCGTGACCGGCAAATTCCCTCACAGAGAAGCTTCTGGAAGGTTTTCTTCTAATCAAGCCACAGCAGCAGCAAGCCCACATCACACACACCCTTCTCGACAAACACCTCCAACAGCAACAAGCTCTTTTAGACGGCTGATCTTTGGCAAGCCCCAAAGTGACTGACAGCTCCTTTGAGAGGAGTAAGTAGTGTGACAGTGTGTTTTTAAACGGACGTCTGATTTAGACACCTATAACGCCCCTTGGACACCCTATGACTTCTCTCCGACGCCCCTGCATGACACGTAGCCCCTTAGCCCAGTCACCCCTGACCCCTTGCCAACCCCTTCTCACACCCCTTGCCCTGTTTCCAAACTACCGTGGACAGCCGTCAAATGTCAAAAAAGCGCAACTTTTAACAAGGAACTTTCACTACCATGAAAAACACTCAATGGTCTCTATCCAGAATTGCTTTCAGAATCATTCTTTGCCGTATCAATTTTCTCAGGGCAGAACTATGGGATTTCTTTTGATCCAAGAGGTGTTGAAAATGTTGCGTAGAGAAGCCAGTGTGTTTCTCATGTGCCGAGCTTTATACTCCTTGCTTGCCTGAGCCTTGGTGTAGAGTGAACTCATCTGATAGAGTTGAGATCTCCAATGTTTCCTGTCGTCTGACCTAGATATGCCTCTCTCGCTTTCGTGTCTGATGCTCGTGCAGAGTGTGAGAACAGCTGCTGGATGTCTGTTTACATACACACACTCTCTCTCTCTCACCAACACACACTTCTCTCTCTCTCTCTTCTACACACACACACACACACACACACACACACTTACTCTTTTCTCACTTCAACAAACACATCACCCTCTCTCCTACTCACTCTCTGCTCCACTCACACACACACACACACACACACTCTCTCTCTTTCTCTCTCGCTACCTAAATCTTCTTTTGCCTCTCTTTTTTTAGCATCACCGTTTCCTCTCTCTCTCCCTCCCTCACACTCTCTCACTCACAGTCTCTCTTTTACTTTCGCACCTTCCCTCTCCCTCGTTCTCTTCCTCTCTCTCATATGCCCTATCATAATCTCCCTCCCACACAAAGGCACACACACACACGTTATGTACACACACATACGTCACACACACACACTGCCTAATCATTCTCCATCTTTTCTTCCATCAGACACACTCACATTCGCAAACATGACACATTCACCTCGATGTTTGCTCTCTCTCTCTCTCTCTCTCTCTCTGTGTCTCTCTCTCTGTGTGTGTCTCTCTCTCTGTCTCTCTCTCTCTCTGTTTGTGTCTCTGTGTGTCTCTCTGTGTGTCTCTCTCTCTTTATGTGTGTGTCTCTCTCTCTGTCTCTCCTGTGTCTCTGTGTCTCTCTCTCAATTGGAGAACACACCAACCCCCCCCCCCCCCCTCCACACACACACACACACACACAGAGGTAACAGAACCCTCGTCCACACAGACACGCACACAAATGCACACACACGCACACACACGCGCGCGCACACACGCGCGCGCACACACACACAGCACTCTGACCTCCCTCTGACCTCCCACTCACTGTCACTTCCCCTTTCGACAGGGTCATGTGACCCCTCCCCCTGGGGAACGACCACTGTCCGACATTCCCACAACCTCCAGTAGATAAGCCTGTCTGGCCCACTAGTAGTGCTGCATACCCATAGGGCTAAATAGGGAAGTAACAAGCACACTCCAGGGATTCACATAACACTGACGGAGAATCCACATAGCTCAGGGGGGGCGAAGTATGCCACGACTATCTTTGTTCCAGCATCGGTTATTAGCGTAGCATTGACAGCGCCGCTTTCACTCGCTACCAATGGCGTTAGCGTAGCTACGGCTACGGAAGCTGTGTTGCACCTCGGTGGATCAAAGCCTGGAAGGTAAGACGCTCCATCTGGAAACACAGTGGCACGGAGCCGCAGATCTGCTGACTCAGCTAGCTTCAAACACGGTGACGCTGGCAGAGCCGTCTCTCAGGAGGAGGGAAGACGCCACACGACGTCTGTGTACATAGGACAGCTCAGGGAGCAGCTTCACCACTGCACCGAACACAACGAAAAGAAACGAGATTTGCGGTCGGAGTGGTAAGACGACGAGGAAGTCTATTGGGGAGCGGTTAGTGTTTTGTGGTTGTGGTTGGAAGTGGGTCTGATTGTGAGTAGTGGTGTTGGTGAGGGCCGGGCGAGCGGGCGGGGGGACTGGGAGGTGGTGGAGGAGGGGGCGTTATTTGACCACCTTCCTCTGCTCCACAGGTAAGGAGACATCTGTTAGTGTCAGTCACACATGCACGCACACACACGCAAGCACGCACACTCGAACGCACACACGCACGCACGCACACATGCACACGCACACATGCACACACACGCACACACGCACACACACGCACACACACGCACACACACACAGCCATTTGTGTCTGATTGACGGAAGCAGATGACAACTGTAGAGGAAGCTGACCTCCGTGATGGGTGAAGTCAATTTTCTCTAACGTCCAGATCAGGTTACACAACACTTGCTTGACACAGCAGTTGCTTTACAACTACACCCGACACACACAAGCACACAACACGAACGCACCGCAGGCATGTTAACGCAAGGTCCACATCACAAACCAGGTCGACTTTCACAACAGCGCTGATTAGTTACACAACAGAGAAGAAGGGTTCGTTTCTCCCCGTCGGCATGGAAACCAGGAAGCCCAGAAACATCCTATTTGCTGCATCACAGGGACAAGCTGAAGCAGGCAGGGAGGGATTCCATGGGTCTGATCTGATCACTCTCGATCGTTAGTCATCGTGTTTTTAGTCGAGCTTTGAACCGAACGAGGCCTGTTTCGCTTCGCCGGATCGATGCTGTCACTTGTTGTTTTGGAGGGTTTTCAGAGAGAAACTTTGGGCGGGGAGGATTAGAGGGTGATGGAGGGGGAGGGACAGATATGGTGGACGTGAGGATCTTGGTTTGGGGGTGAGAAGGGGTGCTGCTTGGGGGTGCCGTGGAGGGGGGAGGGGGGGTGAATAGGGGGCGATCGATGGAGAGAGAGATCAATCTGGTGTCGGGAGAGGAAGACTGATCATGCAAGAGGGAGCATCCATCATGTGACCTCTCACACTGACACACACACACACACTGACACACACACACATTCACACTGACTCACACACACACACACCACCCCTATTACCAGGGCCCTGGAGGATCAGTGGTCAAACTGAACCCACAAACTAGCGTCATGAATGGACGAGGTGTCTGGGTTTAGTCATGGAGCAGCCCTGGAGGAGTTAGAGAGGGAGGGAGACGTTAGAATCTCTGGAGACAAACAACACGCGAAACAACCAAACCAAACACAAACAACAAGACATCCATATTCTAGCTTTTTTCACTGACCCTGAAGTAACCCCAAGAAAACAATGGTCTCAATCAAAACAAGCACGGCTGCATTAAACACCCGCCCAACCCTCAAACAACCAATGATTACAACTGTGAGACCTCCTCCTCCCACCCCCAACCCCCTGCATTGGTACAACCCATCCCTGTGGACCCAGTGGGAGGGAGCAGTCCACTGTCACAACACAGGAGGGTCTAGAGATAACAGAGGCAGGTGTTGGTTTAAGGCCTGGACCCCTCTGAGATGTGAGGAGCACACATGGCTGTCCTTCTGCTTGGTGGGTGGGGGTGTTTGATATCCAGCACCCCTCCTTCCCCCCCCAACCCCCTGCATTGGTACAACCCATCCCTGTGGACTCAGTGGGAGGGAGCAGTCCACTGTCACAACACAGGAGGCGGCAGCTCAGAGGGCTCTGCACACGACAAGCTCAATACCAACATGGAGGACGTAGATTAAGGAGAACAGGAAGTGAAGTCGGAGGCAGATGCTCACTGGCCTGCTGGAGGAGCAGGGGATTAAGAATCGCTGCACCCATGAACGATCCATCTCTCTGTCTCTCTCACTCTCTCTGTCTCTTTCCCTCCCTCACTCTCTCTGTCTCTCTCTATACATCTTTTACTTGCTCTCTCTCACACACACCCACAAACAAATTGTTTCAGGATTAAATTCATTCCTGCAGCTACCCGACAGTGAGGCCAAACACTGGCGCGTGATAAGTGATTGACCCTGTCCTAACACACACACACACACACACTCTCTCTCTCACACACACACACACACACACACAAAGGTGACAGCCTCAGACAAGACAATAGAAAGGGTCTCTACTCAGAGCCTACCAAGTGTGTGTTTACAACACCATGATGTCACTTCCTGTCTTTATACTGCTCAGGGGTTAATTATAGCATGGGTCTCTCTCTCTCACACACACACACACACTCACACACACACACACACACACACGTGTACACACTTTCTCACGCCTTCTATGATGGCATTTGTTTGTCCCGTCTCTAGGCTTTAGTATAAGTCATCCAGGAGGGTTGACGTCAGCTCCAGGCAACTCTGTTGCACATACGTGTTTCCAAAGAGATAAAGGTGAAAAAGGGATCAAGTATTATAGAAAGAGGGAGAGAGAGGAAGGCAGAGAAAGAGGGAAAGAGAGAGAGATGGAGAGGGGGAGAGAGGCAGAGAGAGAGAGAGAAAGAGAGAGGGGTAGAGAGGCAGAGAGAGGAAGAAACAGAGAGAGAGGGAGAGACAGACAGAGAGGGATAGAGAGGCAGAGAGAGGGAGAGAGAGAGACAGAGAGAGGGAGAGAGAGAGACAGAGAGAGGGAGAGGTAGTGAGAGACAGACAAAGAGAAAGAGAGAGTGAGATAGCAGATCTCTCTGCATCTAAGGTCACAGTTCAGAGGGTGTCCCCTGCCCTCCCATCTCTCATTGTCCATCTGTTTATCCAGCCCTCTTTCTCTCTCTACCTCCCTCCCAAAGAAAACTGCCATTTCTCTCTCTTTCTCTTGCTCGTCCCCTTCTCTCTCTCTCGCTCTCTCTCTCTCTTCCTGTCTTTCAGCTTTACGAGCCTGTGCTGTTCTCTTCTCTCTCTTTCTCACCATCAACCCTGCCTCCCCTCCCCTCCCCCCCACACACACACCCCTCCTTCCTCCTCTGATTCATCCTTCTCTTCCAGTCCATCCCTCTCCATCTTCCTGGCTCTCTCAGCTTCAAATGGACCTTTAGTCACCTCTTCTGTCCACGCTCCCTCCCTCCATCTTCCATACCTCCCCCCCTTCTCCCCCTCCATCCATCCCTCCATCCTCCCCTCTTCTCCTCTCCTTCCATCCTCCCCACCTCCATCTATCCTCTCCTCCCCCTCCCCCTCTCTCTCCCTGTGTTTCTCATCCAACCGAGTGCTTGACCCGCGGTTCAAAACCCAGATGGGCCATGTGTGTGTAGTCTGGTGAGTTAACCCCTCCCCCCTTTCGTCTGATCGACTCACAGGGGCTCACCTGGATTTCAGACAGAAAGTGGGGAAGGGGGGGGGAGGGGGGTGGGGGAGGCCTGGAGACAAAGGGGGACACATGGCACAGAGGTCAAGAATAGGAGAGAGAGAGAGAGGAAAGAGAGTGTGTGTGAGAGAGAGAAAGTGAGACCGTTGGAGAGAGAGAGAGAGAGAGAGAGAGAGGAGAGAGAGAGGAGAGAGAGAGGAAAGAAAGAGACAGAAAGTGACAGTGTTAGAGGAGAGAGAAACAGAAAGTGAGAGCGTTAGAGAGAGAGAAAGAGAGAGGGAGAGAGAGAGAGAGAGAGAGAGAGAGAAAGAGAGAAAGTGAGAGCATTAGAGAGAGAGAGATGAACCCTCCCCTCTCCCTTATCAAACCTTCACCCAAGTTTCCCACTGAACATCTCCTCTCCCTCCACACACACACTCAAACATACACACACACTCTCAAACACACACACGCACACAAATATAGACACACCACATCATGATGTAAATTGCTAGTGTTTGTTGTAAATGCACACAAGGACTGAACCACCGTGGCAGTGTAGTTAGACATGTTCATAACGTTCATGTACAGAACACACGGGCAAACACACACACACACACACACAGACACACAGACACACACACACACACAAGACACACCACACACAGACACACACACCACACACACAGACACCACACACACAGAGGACACACCAGACACACACACACACACACAAGACACACACACACACAGACACACACACACACAGACACACACACAGACACACACACACAGACACACACACACACACACACACACACACACACACACACACAGACACACACACACACACGACACACACACACAGTAGACACACACAGCACAACACACACACAGAGACACACAGACACCACACACACCACAGGACACACACATAGACATACACACCAGACCACCCCACCAGACACACACACAGATTACATACACACACAGACCACACACAAACACACAGTAGACAGACACACAACAGACACACAGATACACACACACAGATTAACGATACACACACACACACACACACACACACAACAGATACACACATACAACACACACATTGTTCTTTCCCAGTAGTTAGTTGATTTCCTGTGTTTAGGTGACCTGTGCGTGGGAATCTGTGGCCCTTACAAGCAACAGAGAGGAAGAATGACCTGCTGTAAAGTGCTAATTGTCATTCTTTTGCGGTTCATCCTTTGGCCCCAAGTTTTTTTTCATTTACTGGATTGAAGCGTCCCCAGCCGAGGGAAAGGAGAGACAGGAGGACACCCACACATTCATACACACACACACACACACACACACAGACACACACAGACACCACACAGACACACAGACACACACAGACACACACACACACAGACACACACAGACACACACACACACACACAGACACACACACACAGACACACAGACACACACAGACACACACACAGACACACACAGACACACACAAACAGACACTCAAACACACACACAGACACTCAACACACACAACAGACACACACTCAGACAGAGGCGAGGGAGCTCCCACTGCCAAACAATAGCCACAAATATAGCAACCTCTGGGAAAACGAATCCAAACGGGGGGTGTCCATCCCTGAGCCCAGGCGCCACGCCCAGCCCTGTGCTTCCTGTCCTCGCCACCCCGCCGAGGGAACAGCATTGTGGGAGAGTGACCCCCGTCCATGAGAGCCAGGTCATCGGCACGTCGCCACCTCAACCCTTCACAGAGCATCAGGAGGAACATACAGGAGACAGCGGCTGTCGGGGATGTGTGTGTGTCTGGGTGTGTGTGTGTCTTTTGTGTCTGTGTGTGTGTGTGTGTGTGTCTGGGTGTGTGTGTGTCTTTGGTGTGTCTGTGTGTGTGTGTGTCTGGTGTGTGTGTCTGTTGTGTGTCTGTGTTGTGTCTCGGGTGTGTGTGTGTCTGTGTGTGTCTGGGTGTCTGGGTGTGTGTGCTGTGTGTTCGGGTGTGTGTGTTGTGCTGTCTGCGGTGTGTGTGTCTGTTATCTGGGTGTGTGTGTCTGAGTGTGTATGTGTGTGTGTGTGTTTCTTTGACTGTGTGTGTGCCATATATGTGTAGGCATGTGTGTTTGCATGAGTGTGCATGAGTGTGTAAAATGGTTGTGTGTACATGTGTGTGTTGTGTGTTGTGCATGTGTGTGTGAGTATGTGTGTGTGCTACATGTGTGTTCATGCGTGTGTTCATGCGTGCCTGTGTGTGCGTGCCCATGTGTGTGTGTGTATGTACATGTGTTTGCATGTGTGTGTGTGTGATGACATGTTTGCATGTGTTGTTGTGTGTGTACATGTGTGTACGGGTGTGTGTGTGTGTACGTGTTTTGCATGTGTGTGTGTGTACATGTGTTTGCAAATTTGTGTGTGTTGTGTGTATTGTGTGTGTTGTATGTGTGTACCATTGTGTGTGTGTATGTGTGTGTGGTGTGTGTGGTGTATGTATGTGTATGTACTTTGTGTGTACCCATGTGTGTTAAGCGCCATTGCTGTCCATGCAGAGGTTTCTACCAGCCATCTTTCTCCATTTTCCTCGTGTTCTATTTGTACTGCATCGTCTGGGAAGCTTTGTACAACACAACACACACCACACACACACACACACACACACACAATTTCTTCTTATTAAACAGATTACAAGAGTCAAGAGAAGTCTTCTTAGTCGCTCACATTACACCCTCCCCTCCCACACAAAAACATTTGCAGTAGCAAAATACACCACCCCACTTTAGGCAAAACACACCACACTCTCCAACACCAAGCACACACCACACTCTTTCCACACAAAGCAACACACCCACACACTCTCACAAACAAGCACACACCCACTCTCTCAACCACAGGGCAACACCCCCCACACCCACCCCCACCCCAACCCAACACTTTCCCACAACCAAAGCCCAACCCCAAACACCACCTCCCCCTTCCCCTTTTCACCCCCCCCACCCAAGGGGCCCAAAAACCCCAAAACCCCCACAACCCCCCCCCAACCCCCCACCCCCACCCCCCAAAAAAAGGGCCCACCCACCCCCCAACCCAAACCCAACCCCCACCACCCACCCCCAACAAAGGCCCCACCACCCCCACCCAAACCCCAAAACCCCCACACACAAAAAAAGCCCTTTTCTCCACATTGTTCAAACCACACCTGAGGGCTGACGCTGACCCCTTTCTAAGGTTGATGAAATCTCTCTT
>BROE01000022.1:43252-54772 GCA_036571765.1 Plecoglossus altivelis | reverse complement strand
CACACACATCACTAATACACACATCACTGATACACACATGCATATTCACACATCCCCCCTACGCATACACACATTTCACTGATACGCACATTCCCACCCCCACACACACACATCCCTCACACACATCACTAATACACACATCACTGATACGCACATTCCCACCCCCACACACAAACAGACACACACATACGTTCACAGATACACAGAGAATTGAACTGCTAGCGCAGAGCTTAGTTACATACCACACCTGGTCATCATCTAACACACCTGGTCATCATCTAACACACCTGGTCACCATGTAACACACCTGGTCACCATCTAACACACCTGGTCACCATGTAACACACCTGGTCACCATGTAACACACCTGGTCACCATGTAACACATCTGGTCACGACTGACCGAAACATTTAAAATGTAGTCTTCTGCACCTATCGAAACATGCACACAGGTTTCCACGGAGACACGTGGTCTGGAGACGCAGGAACATGCAATATGTTCAACAAATTGAGATCATGTCGATTCTATCTTTTGCCTACATCTACTGCGAAGGACCTGTTTCATGACATGACTTAACTTCAAAGATAGACACACACTCACACACACACAGACACACACACAGACACACACAGACACACACAGACACACACACACAGACACACACAGACACACACACACACAGACACACACACACACGCTAGCTCATAGCCATATCATAATTAATCCCAGATGGCCCACAGGCCTCTGGGCTATCTGAGAAACACTGACGTAATTAAGAATTAGCAGTTCAAAGACTGAAAAGATGGGAAAAAGGCAAGCAAACATATCCTTTCCCCTGAGTGTGTGTTTAGTGTTGGTATGAGTTAGGACACTTTTCCTCAAATTTAAAATGTTCGTCTGGAACTCAAATCCACAAATCCTTCCTTTGTCCACCAGATTGTTGTCTTTTCCTACAACAACTAAGTTGTGTATATTCTCAGTCTTTGAGAAAAGCATTACACAAACAAAGGTGTTTTGGTTTGCTTCCTGAGTCCTGCATGATTCAATTGGAGAAAATCCTATTTCTTAATTTCCATAACAATGAGGAGCTTTCTTCTGAATGTGCGCAGCCTTGACGCGACCACACAGCAGCACCCCCTAAAGGCCAACAGACGTAACTACAAGCGCTGTCTCCTAGTCTAAGATTCTCTTCACATCCTCCCACGCTATAGAATTCCTTCTGACACGACACCCAACAATAGTCAAATATAAAGTCGATTTCTACCATTTTCTATTGTCCCATTTGAGATCCTATTTCCTCTCAGCTCCATAACTAATTTCCTCTTCCTTCTCCACAGCTCTGCTTCTGGTTACTTCATTGTTTCGTTAAGAGTCATAACTTGTCTGTATCGTGTGCCCCTGGGAACCACCTAGCGTACCACAACTCAGAGGGCATGGAATCTGGTGAGTCAGTGTGTGTGCGTGTGTGTGTGTGTGTGTGTGTGTGTGTGTGTGTGTGTGTGAGTGTGTGTGTGTGTGAGAGAGAGAGAGAGAGAGAGAGAGAGAGAGAGAGAGAGACAAAGAAAGAGAGAGGAAGAGTGCTGGTGTGTGCCTGCGTGCAAATGCACCCAGCGTGTGCCTGCGAGAGTGAGTAGCTATAGTGGCATGGCGGGTGTTTGGCAAGCGCGTGGTGTTATGTGTGGAAGCGAGCTAGATGTGCTTCCTGTCTCTCAGCGCACCAGTCTATTATCCATAGGTACTCGGATAATGCCTAATGGCTGTTTAGATAGCCGCCAAGCCGGGCCAGAGCATTTGTTTCTCGACTTTGTTGATCTTCGTCTGCTTGGCTAACAGACGGCTCATGGCCTTTTGTTTAAAACTGGGGGACGTGGAAGGGGAGGGGGGCGGCTCCGGAGGTACTGCTCTTGCCTCGGCCAAATGGTCCCATGTGTCCTGAGCCCCCTCCCTCTGACGCCCCCTCCCTCTTGCGTAACCTCTCCCCTTGTCCCCTCGCCCCCTCCCCTTCATCATATTCTGTGTTGTTTATGCCCCCTCCCCCGTCTCCCTCGCCCCCCCAGACTGCTGAGTGATTCAAGTTGCCAAAGAATTCTTCTTGTTTGCGCCTCGAGTTATCGAGTTGAGCGCACCTCTGATTCGTGTCTGGAACAACGTCGGGAGACATCACTTTGAAGGCGACGAGGTTGGAATTGTCGTTGAGTTTAGTGAGAGACACTTGCTGAAACTTGAAAGGTTCGAACACCTGTGGAACGTGGCGTTGGGTGAGGGGTGGGTGGCGGTCTGTAGCCAAGTACGCACTGTGTCACGGTGAGTAGAACAACAAGTCCAGTTTGGAAACTGGAGACAACAGTTGTAAGTTAGTTTGCCCTTCTCATTGATCCGACCATCATCAAGGGTAATAGTTTTGGAAAGGCGGTTATTCTTCGGGGGTAAAGTAGTTAATTAGGCAAAAATGCCCTAGACACTGTCTTCTCCAGACCACTGAACTGACCACTATTATTAAAAGCATTGCTTATTTTTGGACGGTCTAGAATAATGAGCTATTGCGATGGCTAGATATCGAATTATTTCCCCCAGTACCTTTGAATAGGAAGATCTTGCTGAAACACAGACAAAATCAGTTCACCTTTGACCTCCGGGCGCATCGAGAGTGAAGCGACCACCGGAGGCGAACGCCATTTTAATTGCAAACATTAATTAACGTGTGTGAATGGGTGTGCTCTTGCATGGCCATGCCGCCCTGTGTGTGCGTGCCAGTGCATGGAAGGAATGTGTGTTCACACGTGTGCATGCGTGTGTGTGTCATTTTAAAGAGGCAGTTGGTCTGTCTCCATGTGTGTGTGTGTGTGTATGTGTGTGTGTGTGTGTGCCCCCCGGTAATAAAAACAGGATTACGGAGAGCTGTACTCTACTGATCATCTCAAGGGGCCCAGCCTTGTCCGCAGGTTCCTTGGAGGCGGCCATTTTGTAAACCCTCCGTCTCGCCAGATGTTAGCGTTTAAGCAAAAGGAGTCGGTTACGCTGTTGTTTCGAAAAAATGTAGGTCAAACAGTCCTCATCGTCAAACGATTCCTAAACCCATCATTAGTATTATCCCTGAAATACCGACTTCATCTGGAGGGGAAAAGAAAGATAGTCATTTACCTTTATTTTCATTAGAAAACGGGGAAAATTAAAGTAAACATACTTGGTTTCCTTTTGAAGCTAGGCTACGCAGACTGCTGGGTTCTCTGCCACAGAGGAGGTCATCAAGCCAAATCTTACAAACATCCATTCTAAGGTTGCGGCGAATTCTTTCATATTTTCTCTGAATCTCTGGCATTTAAAAGATTGCTGCTTTGGCTCGCAGCACTAAGCTGCTCTAAGTCTCGCGTTAAACGATTCTGTTCCAAGTTAATACAGCCTTTGTCTTCCATGTAAATCTAGACGTCTGTGTTCCGTATTGTAACGTAAGCTATGACTGTATTCAGAGGGTTGATTTTCATGGCTAATGTAGCTGAACTCTGATGTGTGTAATTGCAGTGTTAAGGGTACCGATACATCAGCCTGGCTCGTTGAAAAGGTCACCATGGTGACACTCTGGCGTTGAGTGACAGAGGCTAGTTAATGTAGCGTTGAGTGCTAAACCTGGACAAAGATAAACATAGCTTGTGTGCGCGCGCGCACGTGCGCATCAACGTGTGTCAGTATAAATTAAATTAACGTCGCTAATACACGGTCCTTTCACAAAGAAATCCTTACAAAACGAATCGATTTGAGTGCTGTGTTTACAGAGCGAGCTAGCTGGCTGTAGCGCTAGCACTAAAACAAACCTACAGACAGTAGAGGAGACTTGAAAAGGTTTGACTCTATGTTTACGTGAGAGAACGGGCCAAGTCAGCAGATGTGGCTCCGGGGTAACCGTAGCAACCGCGGAAATCACCTTCATGGGTTTTCCATGACCGCTGCTTTTGAAAGGACCGACCCTGTTGGTCACTAGATCGTTTGAATTTGCTCATTGAGAATCGGCGCGAGATTACCATTTAAAAGCCCCCCAGATCTGCTCACGCGTTCCTGCCAACAGAACTGGGGGGCACACACACAACACACGCACACCACACACAACACACACAACACACACACACACACACTTTCCTCTAAATGCCTGTGTGTGGGGTGTAAAGGGCTCTTCTCCACCACCCTAGCGCCCTAACAGCCAAGCCCATTCAGGTGCAAATGTACCCAGGCACGTTGGAAATTTACTGCCTGGCTTTTACGGCCTTGCTGGCTGGTCAGTCCTTCACCCTGTCGCTCCTGTTCTGCACCAGTATGGGTGGCTCTCAGAAACATCTGGAACAAAGGCCCCTGGGGAGCCCTGGTGTTCCCTGGTCTCCTGTCCCTGCCACTGACACATGCAGCAAACCCCCGCGCAAATCAAACACAGCGGTCCTGACACACACACACACACGCACACACACACACACACACACACACGCACACACACACGCACACACACGCACTTTTTTACGACCCGTCTCTCGCTTGAAAACACCCACGTGTTTACGACCACATTGTCTCACACAAAGACACTCGTTACAAGTTGGCACATGGGCATATTACACACACACACACAAACACACACACACACACAAACACTCACACACACACACAAACACACACAAACACACACACACACACACACACAAACACACAAACACACACACACAAACAAACACACACACAAACACAAACACACACACACACACACAAACACACACACACACACACAGACAAAGTAAATTGGAGGCACTGACTGAGAGTTAGCTGGGTAGTGTGTGTAGAGTAGAGAGACTCTCCTGGCATGGCTGCCAGCTGCTTGCCCTCAGAGGGGTCTGCAGGGTCACAGAGATGCTCAATGGGACAGCTGGGTCACACACACACACACACGCACACACACGTACACACACATACACATATGTGCAGGCGCACACACATGCACTCACACACACACGCACTCACACACACACGCACACACTATCCAGACACTTCCACACACAGGTGAAAGGGGACACACACTCTCACTCTCACCACTTGCCCTCTAATCTGCCTTTAATTCAATCCTGGCCTGAGGAGACATAACTCAATTACACCCCACCCCTTTTTTTACCAGACACACAAATCCCCCCCCCTTCACACACACACACACACACACACCCTAAGCACACACGCACACACACCCTAAGCACACACGCACACACACACACACACCCTAAGCACACACGCACACACTTAATTGAGATCTTCCTCCTTTGCCCTTCGCATACAAGAGCAACATCAATCAACCTTGAGTAGTTTAGTACTTTCTATGGGTTCACAATTCAATTTATCCACTGCCTGTCCAGACTTGGTGCTTGGGGGGAACACACGGACCCCTCCAAATCTGCCCTATTCTCTTGAACTCTCCCTCCAACTCTCTAACTTTCCCTCTTTCCCCCTCTCTGTCTAACTATTCCTTTGTCTCTCTTTATAAGGACCTCTCTTACTCTTTCTAAATCGCCCTCTCTCTCTTCCTCTCCCTACCCCTACCCCCCCTCTCTCTCTCCTCTCTCCCTGGCCCTCTCCCAACCCCCCAAGTTTAATTAAGTGCCTGGTAATTCCCACATAAAAATACCTTGATGGTATTACCCTTCACGTGAAGCCCTGATAGTTAGATTAGAGGCGGTGATATATCTGTGTGTGAAGCAGGTCTTTATTTCCTTGGCCTGGACTCTGTGGATTTCAGAGAGGAGCATTAGTCTTCCTTAACGCCAAGCGCTTCACCAGAGCGGTAATGAGAGTTAATGTGTTGGTGGGATGGTCCGTTGATCCACATGCCGCGTGTCCCTCTAGAGGAACACCATACACGATAGACAGTGGCTGACATCACGTGTGCCGATAAGTGTGGTGTGTGTGTGTGTGTGTGCGTGCGTGCGTGTGTGTGTGTGTGTGCGCGCAAACAGGAAAAAGATCGGCATAAGACAGGAATGTGTGTTTGGGTTTTTATAAGGACTCCAAGGCAGACCAGAGATGGTTAATGTTGTGAGAGATTCACGAGCAAAGGATATCGAAATGCAATTCATATGCAATCTGAGTGTGTTCCTACAGAATGTCGTCCCCCCCCACACACACACACGCACACACACACAACACATGCACACACACACACACACACACGCACACACACACACACACATAACAGACACACACACACACGTGTGTCGCCCACCTCGGGGTGTGACCTCCCTTTTCCATTCCCTCACCAGTCACACACAGACATTCACAGCGTCGCTCACGCCGTCATGACCACAGCCACAGCCCCCTCCAGAGGTCTGGGGACATCTCTCTTCCACAGGATAGGATGAGAGACACCAAGGGGGGCGGGGCAGGGTCAGGGGGGGGGGGGGGCGGGGCCAAGGGTGGGCAGGGTCAGGGGGGGCGGAGCCTCCTCAGCAGGTCATGCCCGATGGGTCGTGGCCCGGGGAGAAGCGCGAAGGGTTATCCGAGGAGAAAGGTTTATGTGTGAATATTTATTTATTTGTTCGGATTTGGGTCTCTCCGGTTCTTTCCCTCCACCTCCCCCCTCCCTCCACCCTCCCTCCCCTCCGCCTCCCCGGGGCCCCTTTTTTTTTCCCACTTGTGTTTGCGCGGTGCCCCTCCCCCCCCTCCCACCTCCCTCCCGGCGCTTCGGGGGCCGCCTTGGCTAAGAGGAGACGGATGGGAGAATTACGCACCCGCAGCGGGTGGGAGAGGAGTTTGTCGCGGACACGGTTCCGGGGAGAAAGATACCCACACCTGCACTTAACAGACGGCCCTATTCAAGCCGCGCATCCTGTAATGGCCAGCCGGAGTCCACGATTGATAGTTGATCAAAGTTGCTGTGTTATCTTCTTTACTACTCCTCTCTCTTCTCATCTCTCTCCTTCTCTTCCTCTCTCTCTCTCCTCTCTCACCCGCGCGTGTGCGCGAGGCGTCGTTCCCTCCCCCATGTCTATTTTCCTGCACTAAGTATTTATCATTCTGTAATATCCCTCCTGTCTTTCTCTCTCCAAGTGTCTGTCATGCGACCACCCTCTCCTGGCTCCCCCATCCCCACCTCTCTCCCCTGCTCTCTCTCCTCTCTCCCCTGCTCTCTCTCCTCTCTCCCTCCTCTCTCCTCTTCCTCTCACTTCCCCGTATGATAATGCCGATTAATAACCAGTGACCAAGGCAACAGCAGTCCCCACACTTGCTCTCATAAAACACTCGCCCTTCTCTCCTGCTCTCTCTTCCTCTCTGCCCCTGACAACTATTCTGTTATCTCTCTCTCGCTCCCCTCGCACCACTAGTTCTGTTCTCGCTTCTTCAACCTCCCATGCCTCTCTGCCTATGCGCAAGCTGCCTCTGCGGCGTCGACCGATGCTACCCAGCTCATCTCTCCCTACTGCTCTCTCTTTCCTCTCTCCCTCTCTCCTCTGCTCTCTCTCCTCTCTCCCTCTCTCCTCTGCTCTCTCTCCCTCTCTCGCCTCTCTTTCTCTGCGATCTTCCCCTCTTCTTGTTTTTCTGCCAGTCGCTCGATACCACCTCTCCATGTGTTAAATTCGCTCTGCCCTTAGTATCGTGGGTTTTATGGCTGTGCCATTTCCTGGTGGTGTGAGAGGCGCCCAGAAGGAGACGGTCCCGGATGGGCTAGCAAGAGAGAAAGGTATGAGGTGGAGGGGGGTGGAGGATGTGAGGGGTGGAGTCGTGGAAGGGTGGAGGGGTGGAGGGATGGAGGGGTGCAGGGCTGATTTATCCTCTGGCTGTACAGACTGGATCCAGCTGAACCCAGAGCCTAAATTAGTGTTCCAGGTAGAGATATAGATAGGATCGTATTACCATGAAGAGAGGGATTAGCAGAGGAGAGAGAGAGCGAGAAAGAGGGAGAGGAGGAAAGCAGAGGGAAAAAAGAAGTAGAGAAAGAAAGGGAGGCAGGGAGACGAAAGGTTTGTCTTTACAATACAGGATATACAGTATATTACAGTGCTTAAAGTACAGTCAGTGTACAATGACTGCCAGACCACGTTTCCCATTTCTCTGCATCCCTCTTTCTCACAAACACTTTTCATGACTCTGTGGTTCTGGCTATTTTTGAGGTGAGGTTTTTCATAAGGAGTTGGCCCAATATTACCTTTCACTGTGAGCCATGAGTTTTGTCTCCAAACCCACTGTCACGGCACAACAGCAAGCTCTCCGAGCACTTTCATAACGGCAGGATCCCCAATTATATTCATGAGCATTTAGGCTAAGGAGAAGAGCGAGATCCTGCAACCTAAATTGTTTCCTTACTCTCATTAAAACGTTCAAATCAGATTAAACAAGGGAAAGAGGAAAAAGAAGGGGACGAAAAAAATACAACAAAAAAAAGAAAAAAGATTCAAACTCGAGTGTTTCAACTTTGATTCTTAGCAGAAAATCCTATTTCATGGTGGTGGGGGATTCCGATCCCCAAACGTTTTATCGTCTCCCTCATCTGACTGGCTAAGGGATTTTTGTAATCTCTCTCTCTCTCTCTCTCTCTGTCTGTCTGGATCGCTCCAATCTCCTGCAGCACTTTGTCAGTCTCGCAGACAATAATGTCTCCTCAGAGCATTTGTTTTTGATTTGGAAGGTTTGGCTTGGCCTCCCTGCATCATTGTATTACCAGGAGACACACACTCTTCGGAGAGATTAAAGCCACCATCCAATTTGATAGTCTTGCTGCAAACCAAAGAATGTACATTTCCTTGGTGAATGTTGATTGGACTGCTCGTGGTTGCTCGTCGTCTAGTGTGAACGGACCCCGATTCGGTTCCCCTGTATTACACGTAAACGGCCACGCCCAGATCCAGATATACTCTGGGATCCACTGTTCTGGGTTTGAAGCAGAACATGTTTGGATGAAAGGAGCTTGATGGATTGTGATGTTGAGAGCAAGAACTCTTCTTCCTACAAGCGCACACACACACACACATTCCCCTCCACACACACACACACACACACGTACACACACACACACGCATTCCCCTCCACACACACACACACACATTCCCCTCCACACACACGCACACACACACACACACACTCCCCTCCACACACACACACACACACACACGTACACACTGTCCTCTACCTGTTGTCGTGGCGTTCACATTTGCACCGTGACCCCTGCCCCTGACTGAAGTGGTCCCTCCTTGCTAATCCTCAGACAGACTCTGAGCTCCCTGTCTCATGCTCCATCATGCACAGCCAAAGACGCCAAGTCGGCAGAGCTGCCAACTGCTACTTGTCTCTCTCTCTCCCTCCTCTGTGCTCTCACACTGCCTCTCCTCTCCCCCTTATCGTTCATCCCTTACATTTACCTAACAGGACATATTTCTGTTTTTTTTCTCCTGTTCAGTTTTCATTTGGTGGTGCCGTCTCTCTCTCAAACTGCTAACCAAGCTAGCCACTAATTCTCTCGCTCCCCCCCTTCTTTCCTCCAGAGCCTGTTTCTCCCTCCCTCCCTCCCTCCCTCTCTGCCTCCACCTCTCTTTCTCCCACCTCTGTCTCTCCCCCCTCTCTTTCTCTATCTCCCTCCCTCTCTCCCCCCTCTCTTTCTCTCCCTCCCTCCCTCCCTCCCTCTCCCCCTCCCTCTCAAGGTTAATCGTGACTCAGGTGGTCTATCAGCCATGTCAGCGGATTTAGTTGATCTTCGCTCCGCAGAGAGTGGGGGAGAGAGTGGGGGGGAGAGTGGAGGAGAGAGTGAGAGAGGGAACGGTCTCCAAATGATGTCTATCGACCCGCGCTTCTCAGGGTGAAGGCCTTCGGGCATCAATCGATGGTCGGAGATCTCTTCTCCTAATACCGTGCGCAAACAGTCTAATCCAACTGACAAACATGAGGTCCAGCTAGCGTAGAAGCTAATAACTACAGTCCACAGCAAGGCCTTGGCGTGGGGTGTTAGCATGTAGCCATTAGCCGGTTGTCGATATAAAAAGATTTGCGTTTTGCAAAGATTGAAGGAGGGGTTTTGCTCATGCGTTTGCATCCTTGGGAAGGATCAGCATTGGCTTAACTTTGTTACTTTCTGACGGTGACAACAGTGTTTGCTTGGTGTGGTATTTGCTCTTAGCTAGCTCGTTTTGTTGAACAGAAACGTGGCTTTAAACATTGACTCTCTTCAGTGTTTTGTTTTTTTTAAACCTCCATCCTAAGTCGACTACAAAACAGAGCTAGCATCTCAGTCAACTATTTTTCATGGACTCGGCGCTAGCATAACTTGTCAGTAGGCCTCCTGCGTTCCTCTCATAACTGTGCCACAGTCTGTGGAGCAGCAGAACTCCAGCTCATGTTATGACAACACAACCGACCCGACCTGACCCGACCCGACCCAGACCACCTCCAGACCAAAGCTAACGTGCCGTAACCGGAACCTTGCTTCATTGTTCTCCCGTCTCTGCGCCGGTTACACAGTTCGGGGGGTTGTTTGCGTGCTGCTCTCTGTTCTCATTTAGTTGTTTCCAACCAGCTTTATTTATCCTGGCCTTCAAAAAAGGACAAGAACTACTTCATGAACGTCAGGCTAATGGGGGACCAGGGTTGATAAAGAAAATCTCACGCTCATGTTTTGGTTCTGCGGTGTTTTTGTCGCTGCTTACTGAGAGAGGAATGTGTAGTAGGTACTTAACATCAGACGTAGATTAGCTACCGAACAATGCATGTAATGAATTTAATGCCCTTTTCAGACTTTTCTTTTTTGTGTGTGTTGGCTAACCTAAACCATTTTTAATTATACACGGAGGGTTTTAACAGCTTTGCATAATGGGAAAAGATTAATCCAGGTTACTTGATGAATTCTCGGGGTTAACCACCCAGTGTATGTTCCCGACTCTAACCAGCGAGTGGTTTAGCGGATCGTCTTATCCATCTGATATGTCTACGTTTGTGTGTTTAGTCCACCTGTAATTTAGTCTAATTCCCTCAGCTCTCGCTTGTGTTCAACAGGCTGCTTCCTGGATTTAAGAGAGCTTTGAAAGTTTAAACTTGGTTAAGTGTTTCACATCCACTCCGTTTGATATTGTATATTGACTCTGGTGTTTTTTCACTCGCGTAAAAGTATGGGTAGCCTATGTGCGATGGCCTTATCTGTTATTACTTCATTCTTTTCCATAATACAAATGTAAACCTCAGAATTGAAACAAGATCATGTTCCCCATGTAATGTGCTTTATCAGAGGCCTGTCATACAAACTGTGGAATACATGAATATCTGACGTTTATAATTCATCATAATCTTGATTGGCTGATCTCTGTTGCCATCTGTCCAATCGCAGACGAGCGGCTGGTTTCACTCAGTCTCCCATCGCTCTCGTTTCCTCACGCAAACACAAATGTATTTATTAAAACAATAGTCAAGCAAATAATGATGGAGTTAAAACAAAGTTACCCTCTAGTGTAAATTCAGTGGATGAAGTATAAACACATAAAACGAGCAGGAGGATTGATTGAGAGGGAGTGTGGGAAGGAGAGG
>BROE01000022.1:23000-29107 GCA_036571765.1 Plecoglossus altivelis | reverse complement strand
GAGAGGGCGGGGGGGCGGGGGGGCGGGGGGAGGGGGGCTCAATGTAAAGGTCCCAATCTCGTTAGCTGTCCTCTTTTGTTTTTGGGTCTCCATCATTGTGAAGGGGGGTTGGGGACGGGGGGGCGGGGGGGGTGTTTGTGTTACACGCTGGAAAAATACAGACCTCTTTGTTATTTCACTTGTCCTCCTGCCACCGAGCAATATTGGCCTGCGTCTCACTGTGGGAGAGAGAGAGCAGAGAGGGAGGGTGAGGGACAGGAGAGGGGAGCGAGCGAGGAGTCAGGGAGAGGAGAGCGAGCGAAGGTGCGAGCGAGGAGTCAGGGAGAGGAGAGGAGGACAGGACACTGCAGAGGAGAGAGAGCAAACAGGAAATGACACGGGTAGACACCGGCGGCCGTGCGTGCGCAGACTGTGGCTTTAATTAACGCTTTTAGTCACAGCTCCAGTTGCCACGGTAACAAATGTCACTTTCGGGGGCCAACTTTTGGTTAGAAAATTCAATTTTCCAAAAGTGGAGAAAATAATCTTCCTCCTCACGGCACTTTGCCTTCAACAGTCGCTCGTTAAGTGTGCCAGTTCAACAAGGTCACAGAGTCTGTTAAATGTAGTTTGGGTCTGGCTTCTGCGTTTTAATGTAAACGTTCGGGGTTCGGGAACCAATCCAGAACGGACAGAGAATTGGCCTCTTGTGTGAATGCAACATCCATAAAGATAAGATGCTAATCAGCCAGGCAGCAGAGCCAACAGTGGGACAACATGAACGCTATGGAATCAGATGTAGAGTGATGCGTTCAGGCACAGATGGCTGGTCATGCATTGGTGCCATGTTAGAAAGGTCACAGCAGGGCAGGTCACATGGTCCCACAATAGCTTACATTCCTCTAAAGCAGCTGAAAGACCCCATAATAAATCACTAAAAGTATGTGACACTTTGGAATAACTGACACAAAGACTTGGTGCTTCTTCAAACACACCCAGACGTCTTGAATTGTGTATTCAGTCCATTTTTAGGTATTAACCAGTTCGGTAAGAGTCATTTGAGATGCATTTTGCGACGTGGAACGTCTCCCTTTCTGCGTGGTGAGGACAGCGTGAGATGTCGTAGGACACAGCTCCAGGTGACAGAGGGGGAGTATCACAGAGCTGAGCACACCTGCTGATATGCACGCCTGCTATGTGCTCAGTCTGACTCTCGTCTGAGACACAAGCAAGGGGATTCTCCCTCTCGCCTGCAAGGCCTTGTGGGAACCTGATAGGAAGTGTCAACACACACACACACACACGGGTCCACTTGCATGCACGCACACTCGCTTACACACACACTCACACAGGCACACACACTCACTCGCTCGCACACTCACACGCACACACACACACTCACTCACACAAACATACCCCTCCCTCCATCCTTCAGGCCTGACAGATAATTGGATACACACTCCCACTGTTATAGCTGGTGTTCAGTCAACCTTTCCTCCCCTTGCACTCACACATTCTTACACACGCACGCACACGCGTGCACACCTGCACACACACTTGCACACACACACACACCTTTACAAAACAGGGCACAGTAAATCTGATGTCCTTTTTCTGGACTTTAAGCTCACATTAGGTGTGCATGTGCAGTTGTGTGTGTGTGTGTGTGTGTGTGTGTGTGTGACGCGTTCACACCTGCACTACGACACTTTGCACACAACCACGCACGACAACCTTTACAAAAACAGGCACAGTAAATCTATGTCCTTTTTCTGGACTTAAGCTACATAGGTGTGCATGCAGTTTGTGTTGTGTGGTGTGTGTTGTGTGTGTGTGTGTGTGTGTGTGTGGTGAGGCAGTTTGTGTGTGTTGTGTGTGCACGTGTGTTGTGGTGTGTCGCAGTGTGTTGGTCGTCTCATGTGTGTGTGTGTGTGTGCGGTGTGTGTGTGTCCCAGTAATTTGTCCCTATAGGCCTGAAGGAAGGGGAGTGGTGGTCAAATAAGCAATGTTCAATTTGGCCTTACCTGAAATATTAAACATCCACACACACACATGTACACGCACACACACACGTGTGCACACACACAAACACAAACAAACTTGGTCATTCCGCACCCCTGGTACTTCCATATTACCTAGAACCGGGGGAGAGGGGAGGGGGGTAGGGGCTTTAAGTAACGAGGGAATCAAGAGACTACTACAAAAAAAAAAACACTGTGCTTCATCACCTCTGTGTTGAGAGGTGATGAAGAGTACAACACTGCCGCCACACGAAGTCAGCCCCCCACCCCCGCCCACACACACACACACACTACACATCAAACCAACCACCAACCCACACACACACACACACATAGACACCACCACCTGTCCAGACAACAAGAGTTGATGAGAGGTGGAAAACAGATTGATAGAGCAAACTGTCCTGTGAAGCGCGGGGAGAGAGAGTCTGGGGGTGGGGGTGGGGGAGCGCGTCTGAACGCTTAGGTGACGACTGGAGGAGGAGGGGGGTGTTGCGACTTTCAAGGGAAGTAGGAAGAGAGAGGGATGAAAGCAATGAAAGAGAAAGGGTGAGAATCACCAGATTAAATAGAAAGAGGGGTGGAGAGACTGAAAGAATAAGAGAGAGAGGGAGAGATAGAGAGAGAGAGAGAGAGAGAGAGAGAGTGAGAGAGAAAGAGAGAGAGGATATGATAGTGGTGGGTCAGAGTTGCAGAGGAAGAGAGCGGTGAGGAGGTGTGTGGGAGACTTAGATGAACTCCAAGCCACCTGCAGAACAGAGTTTAATTGGGAGAGAAAACTGCACTATCCAAGACAGGAGCCTGCTTCTGGGAGGTTATTCTGGGATCACGTCATCCCATCTTCTCACTCAGCGCTCTTGTGATGTCACATCCTGTCTCTGTTCGCCAGGGACCTCAAGGGATCTTTAGGGATCTCTTGAAGAGTGCCTTCCCTGCCTACCTTTCCACATCAACATTGCTCCGGTGTCGACACTCAGAGTTGAAAGAGCCGCGTGGAGTTTGTATGTAGAAGACATGCATGCATTCTTCCTTCAACAGCTGGTTCTCTCTCTGGTGAAGAGGGAACATGGAACAGAACGTTGGTTAAACAAGTTTTAAATCGGATCATTTTCATAGATTTAGCGGATTAATGATGGCTGTTTCTTTCGGAGACTTCCTGAGAGTGAGTGCAGTTCCAAACAGAAAGGCTAAACTGGACACCTTTCATCTAGTTCATCTTTGTACGTTTTGGGAGCTAAACTGCTCAACAGAAGCAGCTTGACCACTTCCAAGGCTCTCTTGGACTCTATTTGTTTTCTCCTTCAGTGTAGCTTCTGTCTACACTGCAACTACAAAACCAACACAGTCTTCACCTCCAGCCGCATCACCTCCGTTCCTCTTGTTCCTCAGACGGGCGCAGNCTCTTCTCCTCCTCTCCTCCCACCCTCTCGTCCTCCTCCACACAGTGAGATAACTAGAGCATGGTCTAGAGAGGAGGGGGAGCAGCGCGGGAAGACCACCGACTCATCCCTTTCTTTTCTTTTCTCCTCCACATTCCTGACGTGGTAGCATTCCCAGAGATAGAGGGCCACATTCCCAAAGCCTTTGTTTTGGCTCAGGACGCTTCTCTGGGGAAGGAAGCATGGAGGGAGGGAAGGAGGGAGGGAGGGAGAGAGGTTAATGATAAGGGCTGCTTTACGATCCTTTTCTCCATCTTTAGTGACAGGCTGAAAGCGGCACCTCGTTCAGGTGCAGACCAGAGTGTTCTCAGGAGACCTGTGGATGTGTGTGTGAGTGACCCAGCAGGGGAGGAACGTGAAGACTTGAAACTGAAGACACAGTTCAAGAACAAGGCACCGCTCAGTGATGCAGAGTCATGGAGGACAACAGGAGGAAGACGTTAAGTTGTAAAAATTAAAAAAAATAAAAAAGTTGTTACAAACTCCCTTCAAAACTGTCCTGAACCTGGAGAGCTGCAGCCGTACCGTGTGAAACCTTACTGTGAAGAATCTCAACGGCAGAGCGAGCGAGTGCCACAGTGTTTGAATCAATCTGTTTGTTGATAAAGGGAAGGCCTCGCTTCCAGACGCTGCTCAGCTGCGTTAATGAAACACATCACAGGCCTTAGTCAACTTGCCATTCACTCTCCATTGTGCTCCTCATGTCTTGATTACTACATTAACATTCCTCAACCCAGACATACAGAATCACCCCCCACCCCCAGCACCACCACCCCTCTTCCTGGAATACCCCCTCTGCTGTTATGAGTGCCAGTACAGTGCCCTCACCCCCACCCTCAGCCTAAACCTCACCCCCAGCCTCACCCCCACCCTCAGCCTAAACCTCACCCCCAGCCTCACCCCATCCTCATCCTAAACCTCACCCCCAGCCCCACACTCACCCTCACCCCCAGCCTCACCATCACCTCTAATATGTGAAAACAAAACACCCTGTGAGGGTTTCTGTTGGCCCACAGATGTGGAGGTCTGATAGAGAGTCTCTGTCTGGTTCTCAGGAACTCTCACATTGTGGACCAACCAGAATCCCACAACAGAGTGGCATGTTTCTAAGTAGCGTAGAAGACACACACCCTACACTGTATATGTTCAGGCAAACATACCAACGCACACACGCACCCGCAAATGCAGACAAAAATGTATAGACTCACACGCAAGATATTGTATACATAGTTGTTTTTTTTTATAAGAAAAAAGGATGTAACCGCATATATAAACACCGACACATACAGACAGTTCTCACGGAACCACAGCCAGACCATCAAACAGCAGGAGGGGGGGAGGGTTCTCGTCACCAACCTGGCATCCCACCAGGCCAGAGGTAGGCCTATAGCTTAGAAACACCGTCTCCTGTTCCCTTCTTTCTCCCCCTACCCCCCTCTCAGTTCAAACACACAAAAGGTCTCGCACAATATCCTGTTTCCGAGCGCAGGTCCTTAACGTGGGATCCCTATGTGCCCAGCTGGAGAGGAGAATAACACGCCGGCCTGTGAGACACGGCTGCGAACCGTTCACATGGAGGCAAGAACGGCGGAGACGGCGGCGATCATAAGCGATTTCCCGACAAGAAGAAACCCCGACATCGATTCGCATCTATTATCATTTCAGTCAGTTCACGCCATAACGTTTTTCCACGTCAATAATAAATCTGCCTTTTTGACTTAATTAAAACGTAACAGATCTTATCTCTGAGTCAATATTGGACTTGTATTAAGGCTAGGATCTACCTAGTAGTTTGTCCGTGCGTCTGTGTTTCTCCGAGGTTATTCATTGCTCAACCTCCCCGATAGAAATGCCACACTGATTTCGGTTACAGTTGCTAGCGGAGTCCTTATCAAAAACAAACGTTGACTTTATTTCCTTCAAAGGGCACTTTCCCCGTCTCAGGGCAACGTGCTATCTTCACACCCGGTTGAGAATCTCGAAACAGGAGCCGGGCTGAGATCCAACGGTAAATATCTAATCCAATCAATAAGCAATAGATAGACACACAATGTTATCAGATTTCACCATATGTCGGTGCGGACACAGTCTCATCGCGGGTAGCGGAGCTCACATTCGAAAAGAGATATTGTGATTCCTTTTCCTTGGGTCTAGTATTGATTGAAGACCGAGAAGATTTAGGTTAAATGGAGGTTATAGGTCTTACTGGATGTGTTAATACGCGATTGTTAAAACTTCGACAGTAGCTTTTACAACGCCTGAACCGAGCGACCTTTCTCTAGAGTGTTTCTGTGTTTAAGTGGCGGTTAAGGAGAAAACCAGGGAGATAAGAGAGAGCAGAAGACCTTGAAGGGAAGGGAGAGAGAGGAAGGTGAGGGAGAGAAGGAGAAATACAAACGGACGAAGAGAAAAACAGGGAGAAAGAAAGAGACAGCGCGGTAAGGAAGATAAAGACAGAGAGGGGAGACAGAGAGAGATCGCTGAAGGCTTCATGGTCAGTAAAGGGCAGCCTCACTCAGTCTGGTATTTACTACATCCTGGGTGCACAGTAGGAAGACTACACAAAGACTGTTTTATTGATCTCACCCTGAGTGTGTGTGCGCGCGCGAGTGTGTGTGTGTGTTCTATTGATTACAAACACTCTGCCTATGCTATACTTCACGGTTTC
>BROE01000022.1:10500-18000 GCA_036571765.1 Plecoglossus altivelis | reverse complement strand
GATACCAACGACCCCCCCCCTCCTCCTCCCATCATCCAATGACCTCCCCCCTCTTCTCTACTCGACATGGTTTAGACCTGTGCCATCCTGTGTCTCAGGGCTGCCTCTGGCTTTGTGGCTGGATTAAGAAGACCACAGCTGTTGGCCCCGTGATCAAAGCAGATTGGGACCCCGGAGCTGTCAGTCCCTGTGTTCAGCAGGCCCGTTCTGTTTGGGATTATCACACCTGTGGTTCAGGGTTTAATCCCAGAGGAGACATGGGAACCAGGGGCAGGGCTGACTGGGGGTCGGGGAGGAGGAGAGGGGAGAGGGGGTAGACCACACTCCCGAGTCTTGCCCCCCACCCCCTCCCATGCCCCCCCAGTCCTGGAAGACCCCTCCCATCCCCCCCCCCCCCCCCCAAGCCCTGGAAGCATTTTACCATACGCAGCCCACCAAAGGCTTTCCTGACAGAGGGTGTATGTGTGTGGTGTGTTCGCCCCAATATACTCAATTGAATGGAAATGTCCATATCATGTCGATAGACCAATGGCAAAAAAAGAAACGACATTCGGATGTCAAACAACAGCAAAGCGTTCTCCCAGAAGACCTCAATAATCACCATGGAAGCTGTCTCCACATTTCCAACAAAAGACCCAGCCCATCATAAATCTGACCCCTGATCTGTGCAGCGAGGCGTGTGTGACAAGAGCACCCCCTTGTGGCAAGCGGAGGGAACAATCACCAGAACTGCACCAACAGCTGTACTACCAAGATCAGCGTCTCAGTCCGGTGGTGTATTTTTATGAGGGTCCATTCACAGCTCAACTCGTAATGCGGAAAAACCTCTGTTGTTGTTTGTTATTTGACTTAAGTTCTGTTCCCCCTCCCTCCATTTGCTTTGGTCAGTTTGTCTTACATATTAGCATGCCTCTCTCTCTACCCCTCCCTACCTCTCATTCTCTCCCTGCCTCTCCCTCTCTTTCTATCTCCCCCTCTCTCCCTCCCTCTCATTCTCTCTCTCTCTCCCGCTCTCTCTCCCTCCCTCCCTCTCCCTCTCTTTCTCTCCCCCCCTCACCCTCTTTCTCCCTCTCCCTCTCTCTTTCTCTCTCCTTACCTCTCTCTTTCTGTCTCCCTCCTTCCCTCCCCCCTCTATCTCCTTTCTTTCTCTCTCTCTCCCTCTTTCCCTCCACCTTTCTCTCTCTCACCTTCTCTCTCTCTCCCTTCTCTCTCTCTGTCTCTCTCTCCCCCTTCTCTCTCTCTCTCTCCCCCTTCTCTCTCTCTATCTCTCTCTCTCTCTCTCTCTCTCTCTCTCTCCTAACCCCCCTCCAACTGAAAAGGAAGGAAGAATTCTCCTCAAAGTTTTTGTCTACTTCTTTAAACTTAAGGATCTCAAACTTTCCTGAGGGGTTTAATTCCCATTGGTCGGTCTTAGCTGCAGCCATGGCAGCATCATAACCTAGAAACTACCGCCTGAGCGACAGTGTGGTATGACCTCCCATTCTTCCCGTGTTTCATAAACACAGGCTTAACCCCGCACTCCCCTGAAATATACACTCGCCGTCACGCACACGGCACTTCGCTAATGGAAGCTGACAGTCCGCAACATTCTTTCCCCTCCCTCACTCTTTCTACCCCCCCTCTCTCTTTTATCTCTCACTCTAATCTTTCTCTGCTTCTTTTTTTTTTTGCTCACTCTGTCTTAATCTATTTATCTCCCTTGTGTCTCTCTCATGTGTGTGTTCATGTGTATGAGCGTGTACAAGTGTGTGTCTGTCGGTCGCATGCCTGTGTGGACTTTAGACTTGTGGAGTGGCCACCTCTCCCGTCTTCACAACTGACAGAGCAGACGTCTGCACGGGGAACTGGCTTTCCACTTCCTGTTGGTACAGTCTGACAGAGCCGGAGAGACGCTCTCCACTACACTAATTTGGATGTCTGGACAAGGCACGGAAGAAAACAGCGGTAGACGAAAATTACAAATGACATTATATTTATAACTTTTTGAAAATTCGTTTCAAATGCTCAAGAGTAGCATTTTCACACACACACACACACACACACACACACACACACACACACACACACACACACACAAACGGAGACAGTCGTTCGAAAACGAAGACAATCTCGGGAAAATCGGGCTGATAACGATGTACCTAACGTCAGCTATGGCTTCTCAAGGCGGTTGTCCATATTTACATTCTTACAAAGGATTATGGCTTCATATTAGATCACTTACATTTGTATTAACATATCATAACGCAAGACGTTGACAGATTTTAAAATATGAACAAAATAAACTAAAATCCCAAGAAAATGAGCCAGTGTTATGCGCTGTCATGACATCAAGCTGGACGCGAGGGCGGAGGTGTCCAGCAGATGGCGCTCTCTGACCACCAAAATTCACAAATGAAACCCGCATACTGGTAGTTCAGGTCATGGCAAAATACAGTACATGTACACTAATGGGATACAAATATAGTAACAACGAAGTTTAAGATATCTCAGTCTTCCTCTGAATTGCCTGAAGCACCGTTGACTCGCCTTCGTAGCTGTACCTCCTCGCTTGGATTCCTGTTGACGTCCCGCTGAGCATCAGATCCAACACGACCGCCATCACCACCATCCGTGTTGGTACTTTGACATGTTTGTATACATTTACAAACTACACCACCTGATCAATCAAAAGTAATAGTTGAACTGTTGGACACGTTGAGCTTTTTCCCAGTGTGTCATTTTACAGATAGGGGGCTAGCATGTTTTAGGGTGCGGTGGCCAAATATTGACAGTTAACCTAAAGGAGTCCGTGGACTCAATTAGGGTAACTGTCAATAACCTAGATGGCATCATATTCATTACACTGAAAGTAGTTTCTCTTCACGTCTACCACTGGCCTGTAAAACTAACATGCGTTTCTGCATCTTTACGTACTTTGTGTTTCTGCAAATCGATCGCCAAGTACAAACATGATCTGGCCTACTCTGAAAAAAGAGTTTAATGGAACAATTAAAGTTTAACATGTGAATGTAGAATTGACTCACATATGCACGCCAAGATGAAAACAATTAGGCATCCAATACAGACACCAACAGAAATCCCGTACGTGACATGTCGGTCTTTTTTACCTGTGAAGAACGAGAAACACAAGGAACAGAAATGACGGTAATATTGTGTCACTGCTAGTAGCTATAAAAACGAGACCATGCCCAACACCTTGACGCTCGCATAGTCTGATCTACGCTGTGATTTAATAATGTGCCGTTCATACATTTATAGTAACGAGGTGGATCATTTGCTGATTGACCTTGAAATCTATCATCTTGCTGCATCAACATGCAGTAGCTTGCTGCATAAAGCCACATTTAAAATGCCTTTCTTGACTTCAGATGTATGTAGCAAGTAATATAAGGGGTTAGGGTTCGGCACAGGCTCGACAAACCAGTTCAACAACGAGGCAAGAGAACAATCACATACTGTGTGTTGCCCTGGTCACCAGCCTCACAACCCTAAAGATGTTTCTAGAACGAAACCATTCCATTTGTAATTTAAATATTCCAGTGAACACTAGCCAAATCATCTACAGCTTGTAGATTATCATCAGAATAGTTTTGATGGAGAGTTGTACTGATCAGCCTTTCTAATAAGCAGTGGGAAAGCTTTTAAATGTCTCGTTTGATTAGGAATAAAACACAAATATTACAATAATATGAAATTGTATAAATGAGGTATTAAGAGTCACTCACTGTTATCAGTTTTGATGGTTTTGTTCATGATCTGCTTCGTCGTAGGGTTGATGACAAGGCAGGTTACCGACAGACTTCCTGTAGCGTTGACCACGCTTTTCACATGGTAAGTCCCGCTCGGTTCAACAGTTATGACGGTGTTTCCTGCCTCAGAACGTCTGTCTTCGGACTTTGAGGTGTTCTGGAAAGTCAGGATCCATGTGAGGTCCGGTGAGGGGAACCCACCTTGTGTTGAGCAGCTAGCTAACATGGATGTGTTGTTCAAGATGAGGCTCAGCTTTTGGAAAGTTACTGCAGGGAGATGAGAGAGCAGAGGGTCAAATCAAAGCGACGAAAGAGAGAAACGTTGACAACAACTTGATACAGACGTTGATTTAGTCGTCGAGGTGACGAACAAGAAACTCATTGGTACCTGCCACAGATATGGTGCTTTTACAGACGCATTTGAACAGTTCTTCATCAGTTTTTTCTACATAGTAAGCACAGACTGTCTTATTATTGTCTTGAATGGTCAAACCCTTCATTTTTATGGACATGTTTCCAAAGGAAAGGCTATTTTCAGAAACTGTGATACGATTTTTATAAAACTCATCTTGGTCTGAGATCATCAACTCTCCCTCTTTAAAATAAACCAAAATCTTATGATCGTTGTCTTGCCACCAGACACGGAGGGTTTTGGGATCAATACGAGGACTGGATAAGTTGACCTGACAGGGTAGGAATATGGAATGACCAACTGTAACATTGATTTGATGTGTCCATGTAACTGCAAAAGAAGGAGAGAAAATGCTTTGTTAAGCAACCACATCTATGCAGGAAGTCCATTATTTTACTTGGTCAGCTGACATCCCCATATGGGCACGAATGGCAAGAATTACTTCTCTCGCCAAACAGGAACATTTTCATTCCCTTACACAGATGATATGGCGGCAGATTTTGGACAGCAACCAACATAATTAGCGGGAGTTGTTTTTCCGTAGCTACAAACTTGACAAAGTACCCAGGCATGCATGTTTAGCTGCAATGGTTGACACATATACGGCTCAGGTAGTAAAATCAGTTTGGTAAAGTATTTGTTCAGTAGTATGAGACTGACTTACCTGCAAATCCAAGAGAAACAAGACATATAATCCTAAATTGGTGTCCCATTTCGACCTGCAAGAAAGACAGACTGATGGAATCTTATGCCAAGAGCAACACTATCCTCACATCAGACACAGAGATAAGACTCTTTTTTTTAAAAACCTGCTTAACATGAAGCATGATAGTATCCTACCTGCTGAGGCTCGCCACTCGCCGTCTACTGGCAATTGTGACGGTAAAAACAAGGAAGCCAGTATATATAGCTAGAACTTTGATGGAACGAATGATAGAATGACTTTGCAATATTGTAATTGTACCGGTTGACAAACACCCGAAGCTAATGGATTGTTAACTTATTCAAATTTATGAGTCATCAGCCCAGGGCAATTAAAGGTGCACTTTGGTAACATGTTAGCCCACTTGAGAGAGAGAGAGAGAGAGAGAGAGAGAGAGAGAGAGAGAGAGATTTTCTCTGGAAAATAACTGTTCACCCTCACAGGGGAACAACACTGTCAGCCTGATATTACTGGTTAGTTCGAATCAGTAGAGAAGTCAATGTCTCACAGATGACAGGAAGGACATAAGTCATGTCGGGGGTGGTCTGTATAATATTCAGATTTATTCAACGTGTGTTCATATAATTAGATCCCATTCAGACACCATTTAGAAGAAAGAGCCAAATGCATTTGATTACAAATCTCATTTTATTTGTGTAGGTTTTTTGACAAGCAATATCACAGAGGAGTTCAGACATGATTTATGTCAAATGATTTCAACCAAACCGAAACTTTCACGTCAGGGACAACTCCTTGTTGTCATTCCTTCCTGACTCACAGTAAGTATTTACCAAGAAAAAAACACCCAGTGGCAATGGAAACTGCCAGATATGAACCCTTGTTGCCAGGGGAACAAGGCGTCTGGGAATCATCATCCTGGTGAGAAGCAGGAGAGATGCAGCATAGAAACCAGGTGTCTCACAGTAAGACGCATCAGGAGACAGTTTACACTCAACTTTAAGAATAATTGTACTCAGTAATTTACTCACAATCACTCTACCTTTCAACCGCACGCCCCCCACGCTCACACACATCCAACACACCACACATGCACGCATCTTTGTACCCTTCCTCTCTGCTCCTGTAATGTTGGAGTTATCCTGATGTGGAGTTACCCTGACTTTGTGGAATTAAGCAGACTGTGGAGTTATCCTGACTGTGGAGTTATCCTGACTGTGGAGTTATCCTGACTGTGGAGTTACCCTGACTGTGGAATTATGCAGACTGTGGAGTTATCCTGACTGTGGAGTTATCCTGACTGTGGAGTTATCCTGACTGTGGAGTTACCCTGACTGTGGAATTATGCTGACTGTGACGTAAATCAAGAAGCCCGTTGGCCTTTGAGATCTATGCAGAGGCCCAGGTAGAACCAGGCAGAGACCATACCTAAAATCCCAAGAAAAATAAGCCAGTGTTGTGCGCTGTCATGACATCAAGCTGGACGCGGGGGCGGAGGTGTCCAGCAGATGGCGCTCTCTGACCACCAAAATTCACAAATGAAACCCGCATACCGGTAGTTCAGGTCATGGCAAAATACAGTACATGTACACTAATGGGATACAAATATAGTAACAAAGAAGTTTCAGATATCTCAGTCTTCCTCTGAATTGCCTGAAGCACCGTTGACTCGCCTTCGTAGCTGTACCTCTTCGCCTGAATTCCTGTTGACGTCCCGCTGAGCATCAGATCCAACACGACCGCCATCACCACCATCCGTGTTGGTACTTTGACGTGTTTGTATACATTTACAAACTACACAACCTGATCAATCAAAAGTAATATTTGAACTGTTGGACACGTTGAGCTTTTTCCCAGTGTGTCATTTTACAGATAGGGGGCTAGCATGTTTTAGGGTGCGGTGGCCAAATATTGACAGTTAACCTAAAGGAGTCCGTGGACTCAATTAGGGTAACTGTCAATAACCTAGATGGCATCATTTTCATTATACTGAAAGTAGTTTCTCTTCACGTCTACCACTGGCCTGTAAAACTAACATGCGTTTCTGCATCTTTACGTACTTTGTGTTTCTGCTAATCGATCGCCAAGTACAAACATGATCTGGCCTACTCTGAAAAAAGAGTTCAATGGAACAATTAAAGTTTAACATGTGGATGTAGAATTGACTCACATATGCACGCCAAGATGAAAACAATTAGGCATCCAATACAGACACCAACAGAAATCCCGTACGTGACATGTCGGTCTTTTTTACCTGTGAAGAACGAGAAACACAAGGAACAGAAATGACGGTAATATTGTGTCACTGCTAGTAGCTATAAAAACGAGATCATGCCCAACACCTTGACGCTCGCATAGTCTGATCTACGCTGTGATTTAATAATGTGCCGTTCAAACATTTACAGTAACGAGGTGGATCATCTGCTGATTGACCTTGAAATCTATCATCTTGCTGCATCAACATGCAGTAGCTTGCTGCATAAAGCCACATTTAAAATGCCTTTCTTGACTTTAGATGTATGTAGCAAGTAATATAAGGGGTTAGGGTTCGGCACAGGCTCGACAAACCAGTTCAACAACGAGGCAAGAGAACAATCACATACTGTGTGTTGCCCTGGTCACCAGCCTCACAACCCTAAAGATGTTTCTAGAACGAAACCATTCCATTTGTAATTTAA
>BROE01000022.1:0-10000 GCA_036571765.1 Plecoglossus altivelis | reverse complement strand
GGAGAAGGTCGGGAGGGGTCAGGCGAGATGGATGCTAGACTTCCCCCTCGGCGCTCGCCTCACACACACACACATCTAAAACACACATACCTCTCCACACACACACACACTTTCAAAACAACACCTCCACACACAGCTCTCACACACACACACTTTGCTAAAACACACACACCCACACACCGCTCTCACACACACCACACTTTCCTTAAACTCACACACTCTCACACACAAGCTCCACACACACACTCTTCAAAACAACACCACTCACACACACCTCTCACACACATACACTATCACACACACCTCCCACACACACAATTCCTGTCTCTCTCTTGTCACTCCGTCTCTCGTCCTCTCTCTCCTCCTCTTCTCTCTACGTACCTTTCTGTCTTTGTCTCTGTCCGCTCTGACAACACAGATCACACACACACACACACACACAAACACAGACGTCTCTACTCCCACACACACCCAAGTTAGGCAGGTCATAGACCCACACAGAATACAACCACAGTGCTTGTGAGCGTAAGAGAAAGGAAATGAGAAATCTCTATTTGGACATGAAAGCCTGCGGGGAAAAGATCTTCAAAACCACATTTTGAAGTTTCAACTACAGAAGTCAATCTCTCCCTTCATTAGCTCCAAAGAAAGCAGGCACAGGGACGGCTGTCCCTTCCTGTAAGTCTGCCTACAGTAATGGCTCTTTCTACGCTTTTACTTCCCCAATGCAATTACAGGGCAACATGAGATCAATCCAGTCGGAGATTGAAGTTTGTGTTTCTAATGGTGCCGACCCACTCTATCTGAGAAGACATGTTCCAATATGTTTCCTGTTTTTTCCGGGACAATAATTCAATCTTCAACGCTCCAGGTTTCTCTCAGGGGGCAGCGATCAGGATGTCACAGAGTCCTTTGTGCCTCTGTTAAGTCAATAGCAATGTGATGGTGTCTGGTGGAAGGACACACATTTTTACACGTTGAAATGTAGGTTCCTCTCATCTTTCTGTCATCCCATACGTTCTCTCTTGAGAATGCGGTCGTTCCGACCCCCTTCCTGTTCCGACACAAACATGTCAGATGGGATCCTTTCGCGCTCCCAGCTGCAGAGGAGCCGTAGAAGAAAGATGGTTTAAAGAATCGCTCGTATATTCTCAACGAGGACGAGCAATCGCACCGAAATGCCTCCCGGAGAAATACGTCCTCGTGTTCGAACACGACGGCAGCAACGGGGAAAAACACAATGGCGGATCTTCCATATGTGCTCCCACGAACAGCGGTCAGGGTCACAGAGAGGTACTGAGCACCACAGCCTTGCTGCGGTGAATTCCTTCTCGTCTTGGCCCCGGCAGACCAAGCCCATCGTCCTGATCTGACTGACAGCTTTTGAACTTGGAAGCAAACCTTATGATTTGGACGTCTCCAGACAGCTGCAAGTTAGTTAACTGTAGGAGTCCAGACAGCCAGCGGCGGACACACAGGCGGGAGGAGAAGTAGAGTTGAACTGGTGAAAAGTCGAGATTATCCAACTACGCCTCCAGTCTTTGGTAGAAGCTGTCAGAAGACTGCCAGCACTCACCCTCCCCACACACACCCCCACCCCACACACACACCCCCACACACACACTCCCCCACACACAGCACACTCCACATACCACCTTCACACACAACGCACACTCCTCCCCCCCACACACACCCCTCACACACACACACACTCACATACCACCTTCACACACAACGCACACTCCTTCCACGCTCACACCCCACCTTCATACACCCCCCTCCTACACACACACAAACACACCACCACTACATACACACTCACTCTACCCTCATAACCCCCCCCACCACCACACCACCACCTCATACACACACTCACACACCATGTCCACACGTACACACACTCCTCCCGCTCCATCCCCCCTTCCTCCAGCGGTGTGCGTCCTCATTTATCTCTCTGGGTTTTGACAGTTTGTTGGGTAGCAGTGAAAGGCTGGGTTGTTGAGGCCTAAGCGACGCGAGCAGAAACAGAGCAGCGAGAGCGAGAGAGGCTCGCGATGCATGGAGAGAGCGGAGGTGTTTTTACACCACCTGGCTGTCACCAGGAGAGAGGGAAATGGAGAGGTCTTCTGCAGACTGGGCACAAAACCTTTGCAGCCATCGCTCACTGGATGGGTGTAGTACTGGTGCGTCTGGGTTTCAGTCTTCTGCCGGAGTGTGTGTGTGACACGTCAGAGGATTTTGGGACCATGGCGTTTTGCATTTTTCAATTTTGATTGAGTTTGAATGAGTTGTTGTTTAAATCATGGGTACAACAGTAAATTACTCTGCGATAGGTTCACACTTAAAAAACACAAAATAAATCTTTTGCTGTGACGCGTAGGAGTTTGGGTCTTCGTATCATACCAGTCATCCATTTCCTGTCCCTGCTTAAGTGGCTTCTCTAAGGACTAGACAGGGCCTGTATTTTTACACCTGCTGCCACATTTAAATGAGACTCATCTTGCATTTTCTCAATTTCGTTTTGACACCGTAAAGACTTCGAGGCATCCATCATCACGACCTGTCTGATGCTATTCTGCTCCACAGCCAATGACACAGCCAAGCTAAGAATCCTGGGTCAGCAATCTCCAATCCCACCCTACCCCCAACCCCTCCCACCCCCCTCACACACCACCTAGCAATCCCCACACCCATTGTGTTCTCCTCCACCTACTCCCTCCCTCAAACATGATGACCAGTCCCATCAGCCCATGATTGCTCACTCGCCCATATCGCCTCCGTCCCCTCCCGGGCCTCCACCGCTCTGCGTCTTCTCTCCCTACCCTTCCCACACCTCCCTCTACAAACATAAGATCCAGATCGAGTCGTTTCATTTAAGCTGTGCGTCATTTGACGAACCAGCGTCTTCCAACTCTCAATAGGGGCTAATAAACAACTGATCAATCAATAACACAGTGAGTGATGCTCTTTCATCTTCGTAATGAACATAGGCATCGTGACCGGCCTGTTCTGAGAGGGGAGGGGCGTGGTAGTGAGAGGGGAGGTCAGCGGGCGGCGGCGAGGCTGCGACCCAGTACGAGATCCTGCCTGTCTGAGGTAGCCCTCCTCAGGACAGGGCTGCGCGTCTGGATAGGCGCGTGACAAGGCTGGGCTCCGAATGTCAAAGACAGCTACTATGCTAACCTTATTGAGAATGGAACATGCTCTAAGAGCAGGGGGGGAGGAGAGGGCACTCCCGTGAGAAGGCGAAAGATGAACGAGGGCCTGCGAGGTGGGCGTAAGGGACAGAACACTAAAGTGGTTATAAGCAAGGTCCACTAGTGGAGTGAGACGAAAGAAGATGACGAGAGAGGATGTGATAGAAAGAATAACAGAAAGAGCAGCACGGAGCAGTCTGTAAAGAGTGGTTGTCTCAACTCGGGAGAACAAGAGATGGAGAGAACAGCACTGGGGGAAAGGCGAGATGACTGAGAAGCAATGTCACTACTATAGGAGCTGAGCACTGCAGTAAAATACTAGGGGGAAATAGCTTGAGTTGTTCATCTTTCGCTACCGTTTTCTATTCTAGGCAACACGCCATATCTGGATACGTGGCAAGTTGTTCATCCAAGTGTAAACTGTAAAAGATGTATGGTCACTGTCTTACAAGGGAGAATGACTAAGAACAGAGTTTAAGTTATTAATAAAGGTCATGGTGTTATTTCAGATGAATCTGGGCCGTGAAAAAGCTGCAAGGTTTTGTATCATGTGGCTGTCAGGATGTTTCACCTCAGTTTGAGATCCTGGGGGCTGCTCCAGATCAGGTACCGGGAGGGGCGCGGGGGGGGCGCGGTGGGTTGGGGGGGCTCACCCTCCACTCTGCTGAGCACTGCCGACCTTTTCACGCCCAAAAGAAAAATCACTAGGTACCTCAGGTCCTTTAGCCACGGGGCAAGTTGATGATGCCGCTGCCGGAAAGATGGGAGGGTAATCGGGGGTGCGTGCGAAGCGGGGGCGCGGCGGAGGAGGGTGGGGGCGGCGGTGGCGGATGTGGGTGTGGGGAGGATGGGGGCTGGTGCGGGAGAAGGGGGCATGCAAATGATTTTCCAGTCTGAGCATTCAAGCGAGCGTAGCCTTAGACAACCACAAATCAAAATGGCTGGGGGTTGATAGTGATCAATGTCTATTGCGCAACGTTAATTATGGAAGACCGGTGACTCATCGGTGAACAAACCCTATGGCAGGTGTGTGTGTGTGGGATGTTGTTATATTCATACATATCGACAAAGGCTCCGGTGGTTTCCTGGTTCTGTCAGGACCTTCTTGGGTACACTTTCCACCTTCCTTACAAAAAAAAAAAACAACCGTGCTAAGTATATGCTACCTCGACCTAGCGCCCAAGTTTGTGCAGTCGAAGTACAGTATAGATGTAAGGCCTCCTTGCACTAATTCCTGTTGCTTTCTGCGTTATTCTCACTCCTCACTGGCTATCTCCCAGTATCTCGAGTATTAACGTTGTGCATACATAGCCTCCCCAGGCTCAGATCAGTCCCTCCTTCGCCCCGAATGCCACGCGACTATATCCTGAAAGAACAACCGACAGTATCCATAAAAGCCAACGGCCTAACATTTCGTATCACCCTTAGACCTCCCTCTTCATCGACTGTTCCTCTCCATTTGCCACTATCTTCTCAGTATGAATTCCTGACACCAAACCCAACTGCAAAAGACTCTTCTGAGAATCGGGTCTTGAAGGTTTTCTGCTACCGTCCACGCAGCTTAATGGACACACAATGATCTATATTTACCCAATACTAATCTTGCCTCTTTTTAGAGTATATGCACGCGTCCATGGAGTGCCACAAAACTAATATACTTCATATAGTGTCGTCTTGCCACCTATTTCAGTCTTTATTCCACCTCCCCAACAATGCTCTCAACAGGGAGTCCCCTGGCCTCCCTACTCACCCCTTAGTCTATTTAATTGTGAAGATCACCTACACTACTCCAGGACGCCCACACTTCTTGCGCTCTTAGCGTGTGCCACTGATTGGCTCTGACAGTCTTCTTGATATATTCTCCTCCTGCGCTTCATAGAATAAAATAATAACTCGTAATTTCTCAATCCACAATGATGTAGTATTCTTCACCACATGTTGATATGACAACTGTGTGTAAGTAATAGCCTCAGATAGGCCTATAGTTACCTCTCTTGCATCGATATCAATCTGTCACTGACACTGATCTAGCACGAGTGAAGGTAATCGACGGCCACAGACTAACTATAACTACACACATGTGAAGAACGATCAAATACCCGTCTTTCTCTTCGAATCCATATGCCAGCTCCTATAACCCCCATGGGTCTCGGTCACCGCTTCCCGGCAGCCCGTCTGCATCCACTTTCGTGTAGAAACCCTACGCTCACAGCTCTACACTGATCCAGTTCACTAAGGCATGTACTGGACGAGCAGTCCTTGGACTATACCAGACGACCACTTAATACGTCATCTCTGGAGAGAGTACAGGCCTAATCATCCGTTTTGTCTCTACGTAGAATGCATGCTGCGCACTTGCTTGTCGTTGATTTATGGTTACTGTCTGGAAAACTACATAGCAGCCCTTAATAGTGTCACGCCACTTTATAGCCCTCCTCCACTCTACCTTATCGAACAGACTTCTCTGTACGGGTTACAGCCATGTCACACAAGTCGCCTGGAGAGGATTAATCGAATGTATCTTAGGTCGTCAAAAACAAATAAGGTGTATCAAAAAAAATGCCTATTCTTCCTATATTGATAAGCTTGGCTACATGACGTTATCCTATCAACCGGTTCTATCTACTAATATATATATCTATTATCTTATGCACTCTAACTAATAACAACAATACACTCTAAGTCACAACAAGTCCAGCATTCCAAACCTTGGAGATATACAAGACTCATGAATAACGAGCTTGCCAATCGCAACATCCCATTCTCCTTGTGTAAAAACTAAGCACATAGTCCTATGTTACATCTTTAACCCAAACAATCCGATGTTATACGTTTCTTCTACATAGACTAATCAATTAGCTATTCAGTCCCTTAGCTTCTATAGTCAAAACATTACGACAGATCAATTTTTACAGCGCTTCTGTGCCCCTCTAACCACTGTCATTCATCCCCTTTCTCTGCGTCTCCGACTACTACGCAAGAAACTCATCTGTTCGACATTAGCCTCCTCTATGGAAGATACAGTCCTATCGATACGATATCCTTTTCACTTCCTCAGTCCAGACCCTGTCGTCACATACCCTAGCGGCGCACCAACTGCAGAGCAAGTGTGCATGGAGATCCCTCTGTTTCTTTTTATTGGCGATTCATGCAATCTCCAACAAATAGGCTTTTTCTAAGGAATGGATATGTGTTAAGCTGACGTGATGTTGCTCATGGCACTACACAATCTATTTATCAGATGTTGGTTGGTAAATATGACTCACCCGGCATAACAACCTAGTACTGTATATCAACTTATTTGAAATTTCATGAACTTCATCTGAGCTCGGTCCACGCTGTGTCTCGTGGCGGTAGCAGCTTGTAGATGAACATTGTTTCATTAATATTGAACACTGTTGTTCTGGCCTTCCAGCATCGGCGTTACTTAACCGGTAGTCCTAATGCAACACTTCGATTAGATTCTCTCACGTCGAACTGCGATAGATATTTCCTAGTACGAAGTGTCATGCTCGACTCGTAATTGCAGAAAGCTTTGTTTATATCATCAAAGATATAGCAGACTTGAAGAAGAAGTAAGACTAATGAAAACGTTATGAAAGTTATTTGGTGCATTAAGTCTCATAACCTATAATGACGGGTTTGAGATTCCTATTAACTGGGCGAAACACCCACAACAGCATGGTATACTAAGTACTCATTCTTCCGATATGTTAATTCTCCATTGCGTAATTCTGCAGCACGCATTACAAGCCAAGAATACTATAAGCGAACCGTAATAATCCAGATCCCATCATCAGATAATCCCTCATTAACATCAACCATGGCCAACACCAACACTTCAATTACAAAACGCCATTAAACACAGTCAAACCCGAAAACCCTGGATTTAAACACCAGATACCGTATGTTATAATTGCTCAACACATGAACCAACCTAAGCAACCCAACATATCCCTATAGATTACACCCTGACACATAATGAGAGGAAGAGACGGATAGAAGTGGAACGGAAGTAGTATCACTGACTTAGTGTTCTATGAAACGAAGTACCAATGACACGCAGACCCACGTACCTCTAGCACTAGTTTGCTCTAAGCAGCACACGCTTATGATATCATTAACAGGACACCTATGCTTACAATTACTGACATAATGCCTTAATCGTCACCACAATGTAGTGCAATCCACTCATCCTGAGTACTAGCGCACTGCAGGCAATGTCGAAGCAACAGTCGAACAGATGCGTTATGAATGAATCTTCGTGTCCAAACGAAATAGACGACTCTAAAAGTTTTCACTAAAGCAAACCCTAACCCCTTAACCATTCTAATTCCGAGGGTGAACGTTCTGGTTGCCTGATCCACCACTGCATCAGACGGAAAATTTATTATCAAAGTTTGCACTCTCCAACCGTAACATCTTTTAGAGTTCGATTCTAACTTTAATGACCATGGTAATGTATTGCACACTGAGTAGGCCCGAGTCATACGACAATGGACCTCAGTAGGCATGATACTGATCCGTGCTCGTGTGATCGACACTGACTGTCTTACGAGATACGTATGACTTAATCACATTGAACATATGTACTTTATAGTAAAACCTCTAACGTTCACACTGGCCAACAAGTATACTTGGCCTGTTGGACCACTTTTTCAAAACCAACAATTAATATTATAAGTCTTCACAATAGATTGTATTTACTTAAACACTGGTGTTAGAATCAGGTTTCGGGTCACTGTTATGGTCTAAAGTGTTTATGTTGGCAGGTATTTAGGGTCAGGCATTTTTTGAACTGGCTAAAAGTCATAGATCCAATGGAGAACCAATGGAAGAAACTTAAAATACTGTTGTGTTGACCGTACTAAAGTTCTAGTTAGAATCCACATCAACATTTTAAGTTTTATATTATTTTATTATTTGATCAACAAGCTTTATTTCGAGCATACTCTTCAGAACCACATAGATCCAGAATTAAATGAGTGTAGTGGCATGCGCTAGCCCCAACTCCTGAAGTTTCAGATTAAGGTCGCGATAGCCTTGGTAGTAAGCGTGGAAGCCACACACGAATACAAACGACACCTGTGCGGATCGGCTATTAGCAGACCATTCTACTTGCACACGAGTTTTCCTTCAACGGACATCTCTAAAACCGGTGAACACAATCATACAGTCTTCGGTTCCCAGTGCCCAATAGCCTCTGCATTCTCTACAGAGCTGACAGTCCTACACACATTTCTGCAATCCTCAGGGGGTCCATTCACGGGCCAGGCGAAGCCATAACTATCTCGACTCACAATCGTTGCCAGTATTATAAACGGCCCTCCCCTATATCATGAGCTCAAGGATCATCTTCCTGCGTATCTCATGAATCTGAGCAATTGCCATGCTACCGATGACTCGAAATTACACTTCCGCACCACATCAGTTATTCACTTTCCTTTGTATCCTTCCCGTGATGCTGTGAACGGTGTTGTGTGTGTTTGTGTGCGCTGTGTGTGTGTGGTGTGCTGATGATTGTGTGTGTTATGAATGCTGTGCTGACAAATCTTGGCTACTCAGTCACAGGTTTCCTCTATAAGAAGTGAAAGAGCAGAGATGAGAAAGGCCAAAAAGGGTGACTGAGGAAGAAGAAGAGGAAGGAGGTGGAGAAGGAGAGAGTAAGAGAAGATGACAGCAGTCTGGGCCAGTCAGAGAGGAAGAGATAGAAAGTGAGATACCCGAGAAGGAGAGAGGGAGAGGAACAGAGAGAGAGACGTACAGAGAGAGACATACAGAGAGAGAAACTGAGAGAGAGAGAGGAGCGAGGCAGAGAAAGCCTACTGTGCTGCAGTTAAGCTTCTCACTATGCTTTAATGAGACTGGATAGGGTGTCCTCAGAGAACTGGGGGCATTAGAAGATTAGAGAGCTCATATCCAGGTAGAGAAACCAACTCCAGATCCTGTGTGTGTGTATGAGCATGCGCTTGTGTGTGTGTGTGTGTGTATGTATGAGTGTGCATGCGTGTGTATGAGTGTGCGTGCGTGTGTGTATGAGCGTGTGTGTGTGAGCGTGCATTCCTGTGTGTGTATGAGCGTGCACGTGTGTGTGAGCATGTGTGTGTGTGAGCATGTGTGTGTGTGAGCGTTCATGTGTGTGTGAGCATGTGTGTGAGTGTGTGTGTGTGTGTGTGTGTCTGTTTCAACCCTTCTAGAGGAAGTGTTAAAGACAAGGAGGTCCGTGACTGGAATAAAGGGGATTTTCATGCGAGTGGCGCTGCGAGTGAGAATTTGTGCACATGCGAGTGTGAGTGGTTGTGTGTCAGTGTGAGGGTGTGTATGTGTGTCAGTGTGAGTGGCTGTGTGTCAGTGTGAGGGTGCGTGCGTGTGTGAGTGTGTCGCCTCATGTATTATAGTATGTCTCAGGATATACAGATCTTTCTCACCCCCAGTAACAAAGAAAACTATGAAAGGCAATGACTTCTCCCCAAGAGGTTTGTAGCAGAACAGCCTGCAGGGTGTGTGTCCGTGTGTGTGTCCGTGTGTGTGTTTCTGTGTGTGTAACTTGATGTCTAATTAGACATTCCATTTCCCTAGTGAACTACTGGTGTGAGACCACCATTCTCACACACATTGTGAGTGTCCACTTGTGTGTGTGTGTGTGGTGTGAGGGGGGGGGGGGTGAATGTACAAGGACGTAAAGAACTCACACCACAAGAACATAGAGATCTGCCTGTATACTGGTATTCACATCCAAATATCCATGAACACCTCAAGATTACAAGTCAGATGTGTCAACTATGATACACAACATGTTTGTC